>VWZV01005870.1:469089-657307 GCA_013397155.1 Irena cyanogastra | reverse complement strand
TATGTCTTAATGCATTTTCATATTGCAAAGGTTACATTCAAATTAGGTTCCCAAAATACTTGATATGGGAATATATATTCATGAACGAGGTATTCACATTGTAAACTGAACATAATACATCTAATGAGTAACTTAGACTTTTAATACTGTGAAATTTAAATTTTCAAATGCTTTCATATTTATGACATCAGAGCATAACCTATATACATGAAAGCACTGTGCTTGCTGACAAGAATACCCTTTTTATCAGTACAGAGAACATCCTCCTACTAACATCCAATAATCCAGCTTTTAACATTGTTCATAAAAATCAGAACACAAATTAGTCTAAATTGCGCCAACAATTAAATTTTTTAAGAACAAGATTAGCTAAGCAGTTAATTAAAACAGCGTTTTACAGATTGGTAATGATATTAATACTGGGACTGCAGAACTTACATACTCATAAAAATGGAATTTAAGGTAGCTGCTAGTTCTTGAGGTAGTGATCCTTGTGATAATGTCCACCTAGGCTAAGATGTAATTCAGTGTATTCAGCGTTCAAAATCCATAACAGCACTTGCATTTGAAAGATGATTAAAAAAAAAAAAAGTGTTAGCTTGGCTGTGAAGCAAAACAAAATTACAAGCTCAGTTTTTCAGCTTGTGCAGGAAGTTTCGTTAGAAACTCCATTTGCCTACCTACAGCAAACTCAAATAAATGCAGAATTTCAAACAGAAATGTAAATAAAAACTAATAGAAAATAAACTTTGAAAAATAATCCCATTAAAAAAAACCCCACTAGCTGGACAAATGGAAATATTTGAAAGTAAATGTCATGTTTCCAATGAGGTTTTTGTGTTCCTGTCATTCAAACAGTATTGCAAAGGTCAGTTTATTGAAATGTCATGCCTGAAAAATCTATATGAAATTTTTCTCCCTACACTTTAGAAAAGTTTTTTTCATTGACCATCAACACATGATAAAGCAGTACAATGAATAAAACTAAGTGGAAGCATATTTTGTGCTATTGTAAAATAAAATAAATATGAAATAAGTATTTACGGTTGATACAAAATTCAAACCTTTTGAGTGAATTTACCAAAACAGATCAGTACTTATGGATAGACAGGGTGCTTACATGAAATACATTCTCCTTTTAAAGAGAAATGTATCAATAATTAGGTCCAAGATTACAAAGACAGTGCTTAAACCTTAATCCAGAAAACTTGAATTCAGGTGTGGAGGGCATGATCCCAATTCTTTTCCTCCTTCACAGGGGTTCAGCAACCTTGCTCCCTCTATGCCTACTTTAACTGTACAGTAGAAAAGAAGAGGTAACATGCATCCCAGACAGAAAAATGCTCTTAATGACAGAAGTACATTTTCAATCACTTCTAGGGATGTAGCTTGAATTAAAAAAACCCAGAAAATCTTAAACATTATGCAGAAATCCTTTGTTTGCCGAACAGTAACTTTCACCCTGAGAGAAAAAAATTAAGTAATTGCAACAGCCAGGACGAACAGAAGAGTGAATATTCACTGAGCATGGTCTTGTTTGTGTGGTGTTGTATCCCAGGCATTGAACTGGAGAGTGGTGTGCTGAAATGTGGTCCTTGCTGCAAGACATTTATTTGTGCAGAGCAGGGCATTCATAAGCCTCCTAACCTCGTAGTTTCTGACAGGCACCTCCCCTGGAGGAGCACCAAAGAATGTTTGGTCACTGTCTGAAAAACAAGCTCCCAAAGAGGCTGACTAAATAACTCTAATGGAAGCTGAATGCTTGCTGCCTGCAAAAGCAGCGTTACAGGAGAGGAGGAAATTACCTCAAATATTATAATACCTTGCCTTACTTAGGAGCAAAGGGCCCATTTGTATCACTTCTGATGGTAGATGCCTGCCTTCTACAGGAGTCATTTCAACAGACTCTGGTGAGAGTCTCAGTTATTCATCTTCAGCAATGCCATCTGTCCCAATTTTGTATTTCTTTCCCTCATCGAAACTACCTTTTGTGTAGAAGGAGGCAAGGGCAAACGTTCCAGTGTTATCATGCTTTTTAAAAAGGAGTGATGGACATAAGCCCTTCTTTTTGCTAAATAAACCATGAAGATTAGTCTTCTGAGAAACCCTCAGTATATCTCAGCTCTCTGAAATGAGTTTAGCTTGTAAGTTAAATGTATGTATTCAGTCCTTTGCAGAGAAGGTCTCCTCTTCAGAGACTTTTATGCCTGTCACAACATGGTTTCATTTTTGGGATCATCTGGTGCTTCCACAGCAAAAGTTCAGTATCTGCCAAAGCACAGTAGCGTTCACTAGGGAAGGAGATTCTCTAAAAGCCAAGAAAGAGCCTTTGAGTTCCAGATCTGAAGTTTCCACTTTCTGTTTTGCAGTGATGCACTCTGATGTCAGCAGTATTTCTTATTATATTTCAAAATGTAGTTTCATCCACTATCTCAAGCCCCACAAGCTTCCCAAGGATACCATTCTCAGCAGTCTTAGGGTGCAGTACACCCTGCCTGCCTTCATACTGCCTTGTACCATCTACTTTTGTGACTAGAGCAGGGGTTGACATTCTTTCTGCATAGCTACATCTCCCTTTCATCCATGAGGCTTTTCTACATTACTGCTGGAGCAAGAAAGAACTTTTTAAAGCAAATGTTGAAATAGGTAGGAATGGAAAGGATATGAATTGCAAACCTGTAGATTTGTGGTTAGCAGAAAGTATCTTCCAACATTCAATCATACAGACATTACTGTATCAACATAAGTATGTAGAGAGTTACAGATATTATATAAATGTAAAAATACAAATTATGACATTTATATAGACAATATTTATAGGAAGGGCTAGGAAGAAAGTAACTGAACAAAACTGAAAAAATATTTAGAGGTTTATGACTGAGAATGGTCTTTGGTCTTGATCAACTTCAAAAAAAGAAACTAATAAAAAAGATGTATCAGCTCCAGGAAAGTCAGAAGTGTTAGACAGATGGAATTTTTTATAAAAGAGAGGTGGCTGGTAGAAGTGTTTCTGTAGATTATTGGTAGTGGAATTGTTTTTCTTGTGCACTGCAGGGAATCATGCCTATGTTTACAGAGCAGAAAGGAGCTGTTTAACATGTACTGCACATTCTCCAGTGGTGTTGATTAGCATGCTGAGGTGGAAATGTAACAAATTCTTCCTTTTGGAACTAATTATAGTAACTCCTTTTCCCCTACCTTTTTATTTCTTCTGTCCTTGTTCCCTTTCTTCCTTTAACACTTTCAGATCATCTCTGTAAAAAGTAACTGAAAGAATACATAACCAGCTATTTCAGAAGAAATTGTGGTACCATGCCAAAAAATGAGCATTTTATACCAGCACATGGGAATCAGAAATTAATTGTGCCAATATAAGAAAATCCCAGCACTTCCGCTGTGGTAGAAATGTGATGTCTCAGGAGCAGAACCATGAAACAACACCTATAACTCATTGCTGTGAACTCTTTGATAGCAGCCTCATAGCTTCACTCCACTGATCTGCTGCTGCTGTTGTTGCTGTTTGGTTTTTTTATTATCATTATTTTTTTATCATTGAGGACTGCCTGGTTCTTATCCAAATAGAAGAATACCTGTGCAGCTCTAAATACTGAATAAGGCCAAAGCTCTAAACATTGAATTCAAATGCAAAAATGAACTGCAAGAGTATCCTACCTCTTGAAAAGGGGTAAGTGAGCTTTACTGTAGTTCACACCTAGAGCTAGAAGGAATCAGATATATGTGTTATTAACCTGTACATTCATAGCCCCCTCAAATAATCAGATAAGTTTGTACACAATGAAATCCATTCTTACAGACAGTGAAGGCTAATTTCCAAACTGAAAGCCAATGGAAAAAAAACCTATAATCTGCCTTATACCTACTCTGAGCAGAAAAGAGTTTGAATTGCTTTATTCACTAATTTTTTTAATATATATCCATGTTTTATTAAAACAAAATAAAAAAGGAAAGGGAAGGGGAAGGGCTACAAGATCAGTTCTGAAATTCATTGAAGAGACTTTGAATATTTAAATAATCCTCAGGTTATGGAGATGCCAAACAGAAGTGTCTCAAAATTCTCACTATTTTAATTTTGTAACCTCCTATTAAAGATCAATGAGAACATACACACACAAAATCAAGCAAATGCTAATTAAGCAGTAACACCCTCGGTGAAGTAAAGCAGTACATTCTTTCTTTTCAGGCCTTATGTAACCACCCTAAGAAATAAAATGCAATACCAGTATGAGCAGCAATATTGAAACAGACAAGAAGTCTGTTTCTCTGATAAAATTCCTTATTGTCTAATTTATAAGGAAATATATTTCCAGCTGAGGAAATATATCCATAAATACCCAAGGTAATAGTATCCTTTGGTCATTTGCTGTGGCAAAGATCAGTTTCATAAAAGCAAGCATTCCATTGAATTAATAGCTATGTTTTCCTTTTCAAAACCTGATTAGAAAAACAAGAAGAAAAAAACTATGGCTGTCCATCCTTTGAAATACTGCTTTTAAATACACCCTGAAAAATGCTTCTGTTTCTGGATGAAAAACAAATGCTGAAAAATCTGACTTTCTCCACAGTGAAATTTCTCAAAGAGACAGAGGCAGACAAATCACTGAGGCAAACAGAGACACTATTCCCAAAGGCAGAAGATAGGAGATTGATGAACACCTGACAACCTGCAGTGTGGAGAGCACATGACTGCTTTGGAATGCTTTTGGTTTTACCTTAAACTCCACTACATGGACTACTACAGATCTCCCTGTTTTCAATGCTTCTGTGTTGGTCAGATGTAAGGATCCTATCCAGACTCCTCTTGAATCCAGCAGTACAAAGGTGAAGGGAAAAGGGAGATTGCCTCAGAGTTACTTGAAAACCACATCTTTGTCTTCAGACAGCCGCAATCTGGTTGTCTTGTGACTGCCCTAGAGGGGTGATGATGTATGCAAAGTTTGACAGACTAACAGCTGATGGATTTAACACCTACCACAAGGGTAGGTTCTTTCATTCCCATTTGCAGTCTCAGCATGATCACTCCAAGGCAATCTAGTTAGGCCATCAGCTTTTCAAAATAACTAACTTCCATTACTTTACCATGCCCAAGAGTCAAATAAAACTTCCTGATTGTAGTAATACATATCAACTAAATTATCTGTCTCAGAGTCTAAAAAAGTTTTGATTTCACTAATCATATACGACCTAACTCTCTGAGGTAGATTCATTACTGAATGTATATTCTGTAGCATTTAATAACTGAATGAAAAAAAATTACAAAGGATTCAATTTAGTGGTTTTTTCCTATCAAAAGCTTTACTTTTCAGCAGTTAATAGAATATTTTGGCTATACAGTGCAGATAGACAGTAAGTAAGGTGGGGGAGAGAGAGGGCTATGCAGCCTATGTGAAACACAGAGTAGCTGTGCCTTGGCAGGAGATGTAAAATAATTCCAGTCTAATAGAGCTGTCTTGGTCCATCTGGCACGGGCACCTATGTACTCAGTAAAGCTCAAGGGAGACACTTTCTGAAGAATGACATGAATTATTACTTTGCAGCGCTCCTATCCGCATTCTTAACCAAGTGCTCACTTCCAGGTCAGAGAGGTAGCTTGTTCAAGGGGGAAAAAAAATCTCACATTACCTGCCTGTCTTCAGCTCTGCGTCTTGTCATCCATACAGCCAAAATTTCTCTGAGACCACTCCTGTGGTACGAGAACAGTGACTACCAGACTACCAGACCCTTTTGTCTGGCAGCCCTACTATCCATGTATTTGCCATTTCCTGATTAATAAGCAGCTGATCTCACAAAAGGATTCAGCAGAAAACTCACTTGTGATCTCTATGGTCTCTCAGTACAAAGACAGCTTGTCAAAACATGAAAGAAAAAGTCTGAATTCTTCAGTGCCATGGAAACAGAAATATTAATAAATGTACTTTTTCTTTTTTTTTAGTTCAGCTGGAACTACACTTGAGACAGTCTCTTAGCAGAAAACTGTTAAACTGTCCCTGTGATTTCAGTGGTGGTGAAGTGGAGTGGGTTAAAAAATACAGAAGAGAGGATTTTTTTTTGGAACAGAGCACAAGTCAGAAGAAGCAGCGCAAGTGAGTCAGGAAAAGAGGTAGGTTGGACGGAGTTTTAAGGCCAGAAAGATCACAAGCGGACACTTTGGGGGGTTTAAGTAACAGTAACTTTTTTATGATTCAGGAGTGTAAAAGAAAAGACAGCGACACAGGGGAAGATGCTATGAACCATACACAACCTTTTCCTCCAAAGTCACTGTCTTTCTCCTTTTCACAGCACAGTACATTCACACAGCTCCTGCTTCACAGACCTCTGAAACAAGAACATGGCAGCTTCCTCCCATCAACTCTCCTCAGCACTCACTGACAGCAGCTCCTGGGATTGTGTCTTTGGTGGAAACTAAACTAAGGGCTTTCTGCTTTATTTGTCATCTCCAGTCATGCACTGTGTTATTTCAAGATGAAGACAGCCTGCAGTACACAGCTCTGTGACACAGGACCACCCCTTCTGCTTCTGAGCACTTTTTGAACTTTACCAAGTCTGCACTGCTATGGCACAATGAGCTTTGCACTTCCCCTGCTGTCTTGGGGAATGAGACAGCAATGCACTCCTGGTTTATTGTCCCTGTTTCTAGTGATCTGCAATTTGCAGATCTCCAGAGGGCCAACTGGAGAACTGAAGATGCCTTTGCAATCCAATGAATTGGATTCGTGTCTGAAGGAAAAGTCATTGTGCATTACAAAGCCTTTGGAAATCCCATCAAACTCTTGAGTCTCCAAACTGAAAATAGGACCAAGATGCGAGACTATCAGAAGGAACTACCATATAACCTGTCCTGATGGTTTTATTATTTGTTAAGCCTTCACTTTTCATCACTGTTGAAAATGGGGTGCCAGGCTAAAGTTGCCTTTGGTCTTACAAAGGACAGTCAGTTCTCCATCCTCACCTTTACTGCTGGTGCTACTGGGGCATTTGTTTGTTAGGCTAGCCCACAGGAGCAAACACTTCTCCAAACCCAGTACATTTATACTGGTCAAGGTCCTACTAAGGAAATCTTTCAGCTATCTGACAGGCAACAGTTTGATAGTTGCTGTGGCTAATTAAAAAGCTTACAGATGGTCAGGTAGGGTTCAGAAAAATTTGTTAGCTTCTCTCCAGCTCCCACACTTGCTACTAATTCAGCTGCTTTTCATAGCACACTTAAGGGAAAAAATTATTATACAATCAGGAATTCAACTAAGTGTTTGCTTTTAGATTCTCAGATTCTTCACATATAATATTTATCATTGTTTAGGTCTTTTGCTTTATTTAATCAATAGTGAAAATCTAAGTAGCTACATTTCTGAAAAGGTTTTTTTCATTAGCTGTGAAGTATGAAACAATGGACAGCATACATTTTTTTTCCTTCTTGTATTTCCTAGGTTTTCATTATCATGGATGTCAGACAAATTGATAAACTCAATACCTTTTCCACTCCCTCTGTTATCACAAAGGCAACATTTATCTCTGTGGAAAACATCTTCTTCAAATGCATCTTATATAACTATATTACAGGAAGATGGGAAACTGACAGGTTCCAATTTATCTCTGCACAATACCACACATTTATTGCTATTAGGGAACCCTAGGTCTATTTGTATGTTCATAGTGATAGGCAATACATACTACTACAGAAATATTTTCCCCCCTTTCAGGAAACACTGAGTTTACCAACAATGTTTACTAAGTCTTCAGTATCTTGTTTAGCCTTACTGAGTTAATGGAAACATTCAGTGGTCAGTGTTAACAATAAAAAGCAGTGGTTCGTACCTGTACTAGAACAATTAATTTAAATTCCCAGCTTTATACTTTATGCCTACATAGGACAGCACATTCTTCAGCCTTGTTGAAGTCATACAAACAGTCCAGATGTTTATGCTGCTTCTGTTTTGTAGGACTATCTCATTTGAAATTAATTTTGATGTTTTTCCAGAGTTTTGCAATTTATATTGACTGTTCCGTCACTATGCAACAAACTGTTCAAACACAGACCTAAATTTTAATTAAAAATATCTTATGAGTAAGCATTTAGTAACAGCAAATTTACAGGATTAAACTTCAGATTTATGTTTTTATTGCATTCTGCAGGAGCAAGCTAAAATTGCTGCCTGTACACATATAATTACTAGCGGAACTTGGCAAAATTACATTATCCTAGTGGCTCTCTTATACGAGTTGCAGTTACTTGGGAGTTGCTGACATTTTATTGTCTCATACTAGTAAAACAGCAATGACATCTATATTTTTCACAGCCAAGCTTAATCATAAGTACATCTGTCAAGATCAAAAAATACACTAAAGGCTCTCCTGCTTCATAAATGTCTTTTCTTAGTTTTTCCTTCCCATTCTGCCCTTCCCCAAGTGACATTTAAAGATCCGCTTTCTTTCCTCCAGATCTATATCTGAAAAGCAATCAACTGGTCCTCCAAGCCTGTGACACATGCTTTTTTGTACTAGTTGTTAATTTTAAAGATGCTGCGCTTTACTTCTTTGACACTTACTCTAGATTTGTGCTCCTGAATACGTTTATGTGATTTATTTATCCCCAGTTGTTTCTGAAACCCCGATAAAGGCAGAGCCTGATAATTACAAGACACTTGCCATGAGTGTTTGTTAACTGCTTTGAGTATCCCTTTGCTTCTTGCACCACTTCTGCAATTACTATGGCACTTCAGCCATCCCTGAATGCTTAATAATCTTTAATATGCCTTCAGTGTGCTGAAATAGACAGATGGATTAAAAAAGATATCATCCATATGTATAAAATACATTAAGAATGTTCATATGCCTTTTAGTACATTTTTAGTATGCTCTAAGAGAATTGCAGTGTGATATAATCAAGTTAAACATGAGATTGTAAAAAATCCAACTACCCAAACACAGTGTCAGTAACGAGAAAATATTTCAGATGTAAATATTTCAGCGGATGAGCAAAAAAAACACTTTCAGATTATGCAAACACAAAGAGTGTGAGAGTGACCTGGGGAAGGGAAGAGTCCCTGAGTGAGCGGCTGAGTGACTGACTGCCTGCCTGAGTGAAAAATCTGAACTGTGGAAAAAGATTTCAAGCTAAAAGCCTGCAGTCTATAAGCAGGTAAAAAGGCACTGCATGTCTCCTTTTCTAAGAGAAATAGGCAGACCCAGGCTGCCCATAACAGTGGGATGGTATTAACCCGTTTCCTCTCTGAAAATCAGAAAACCACGGCAACCTCAGAATCCAGCAGTGGTATGATAATAACTTAGCTTCTGGCAGAAACCAATAAAATACACAGAATATGCATGAAAAGGCAGATAAATTCAGATGGTTATTTAAATCTATAAACAGCAAAACCCACAAATATTCTTTCGCGATCTGAAATTTCTATATGAAACTCCCTAAAAAAACCCCTACAGTTTTGAATTCTATATCTTCAGAGAAGGGCCCAGGTTGGAAAGGACATCTAAATATCATGTAGTCCAACCCTCCTGTCGTGATCAGAGACACCTCCCACTAGCCCAGGTTTCTTGAAGCCCCATTCTTGAACAGGCGCAGGACCTTGTACTCGGCCCTGTTGAATATCATAGGGTTATATAAAATTATGCTTTGAACAACCTAAGGATCATGCTAAACATCTAGTAAAATACTAAGTGCTTACATAAAGGCATGAATTCATAATGCAAATTTAAATAAGTGACATATTAAGACATTCCCTTTGCAGAGTTGATACCATTTTTTTACATTTATAAACTGTTGAATGTGTATAGAAACTGGAAGTCACATTAAGTTCACATTAATAATTTAAAGTTCTTCATTAGTAATATAAAAATACCTAATATATAACACATCAAGAAAAATAGAAACTATCAGTAGTTTGTATTTTAACATAAACTGATTTATTTAATTAGATGCAGTTAATACAACTTTAGGATTTTTAAATCTAGTCCTAATTGCTACTTAAAAATACTGTAAAATTTTATTACAATTTTCTTTGCAATCTAAACAGAGACAGGCTCTAGTTCAGAGGTTAGGCTTTCTTTAAAACTTTAGTGTTAATCATCTGTCACAAAGAAATGCCCTTAAAATTACCAGGAATTTTAGCTTATTTTAACTGAACTGCAAACCACTCAATAAATCATTATTTTCCTTTTAACTTTTAAAAAGCTCTAAAACCAGTTAAATTCCAGTGTAAATGCATGTATTTTCTTTATTTCATTGTATGTATTTTGCTCAAAATTAAGACTGACTGACAAGAGGTGGAGTGGTGAAATGGCCTGGTGGTGTGTTTTTGGAAATAGGAGCAAGTAAAGTTGTATTTGAGTCCCAGGTTTTGTAATATGCTCTAGAAGGTGTCTGAAGTTAGGAGACTACTTAGTACATGAATTGTAGCTACATTTTTGTTTGGTTTTAAAATCTGGATTGTGACAGGACCTGAACAGGATTTGGGAGTAACATAAAATTATTTTTGTGAATTTTCCATGGTAAGTGGAAAGGTGTTTAAACACTCATGGTGCACTTTAAGACAAGACATGGCAGCCAGCAAATTGCACTCTCACCATGCACCAACCTGGCAAGTCTCTGCAACAACTCCAGCCCCTAAGTGTAACCCATCTTTACACCCGCCCACATTTTCAGGGTGTTTCAGACTTGCCCCTTTGAAGATAATATTTAAAGCATTCTGTACCACGGGCTGTTCCAGGTTTGTCAAAATTAGCACTTTCACTAGCCAGATAACTCAATAGCTAGGCTGCTTTTTGTTTTTTGTTTTAAGGTCAAGGAAAAAGCAGGCAGAAAGAGGAGATGAATTAAGGCCTTTTCCAATAGAATATGAAGTAATGGAAAAATACTACATCATGCCCATCAGAAAACATACCTGCATGAAGCACTTTCTATCAGCTATGATTATCTTCAAATATCCGCAAAAGCAGCACACTAGTTATTGGTTTTGAAGTACACGTGATGCCAGTACTTTCTTCCCATCTGATCTAGGAGCAAGGTGTGAGTATTTAGAGGAATTTGACAAACCAAACTCTGCACTGAGCTCATTGCTATATTGACAGCTTGCCCCCAGGCAAGAAGAAAAGTTTGATTACACCCTTTCATCCTTTTGCAGAGATATATAAATGCAAAAAAAGGCTGGAAATTCTCTTGCTGAAGGCTAAGGAACACTTGGTCTGAATACAGAGAAATGTCAGTAGGGAAATGGATTGGAAATGGATGGAAATTGCTCTTTCTGTGGCACAGAGGAGAGAGTAATGAGATGGCATAAAACTGATTGGTGCTGGAGTGAAATGGGACTGAGATGGGCAATTTTCATTTAGAATTTTAAGGTCTGTGGATACAAGCAAAGCAGTCTCTTGGGTTAAATAAGGGATAAACATATTTTCTATGTAATGCAGACAAGGAATGTAAGACAAAAATCATCATGAGCTAGGGAGATTTAATGTTAATGATTATCGCCTTTGCTAGTGGACATTTTAAAGATATCTCTGAAATCTAATGACAAGCTGTAATTTCACAACTGCTTTACAATGACATAAAGCAGGCACAGCTGTCAAAAAACCCAGTCTATCTCCTCCCTGCAAGTGTTCACCCTTTGCCTCTTTCACCCCATATTTCTACTGGTACAAGTTGCATTCAGGGAGCTATATCCTGAAGCTCACAGAAAATCTGATTAAGGATATGCTGGTTTAAGGTGGCCATGAAATTCCCATGACAGTTTTGGCTGGGAGAGAACCTGCACAGCAAATACTATGATGAAATGTATATGTGTCTGAAGGAAGTTCCTGCCCTTTCCTGTAAGAAACCTGTAGCTGAGGAGGATGAAATTTTATGAACGGTGTTAATTAGGGAGATTCATCAAAAGAAAATGATAGTTCACCTCTGAGCTCAAAATGTATCCAACTATAATTAGCATTAGCTTTTTAAACTGTACACAATAACAAATATTCTATTCAATCAAAACCATATTATCTAATGATGCTGTATCTAACAACGAATGCATGATTTCAGTACTTATTAAAATGCTGGTACCTTCCTTCTTCCTGTAAATAACTGTAGATTGATATTAACAGTTTAGTAGCAAACAAAGCTGCTCATTTCCTTTCAAGAACCTGTCATTCTCACACAATAGAATAATGAAGAATGTTTGGTTGTAATAGCATCCTGGCAAGGAAAGAGAGAAAACAAGGAGCTCTGTCAAAACAAAAAAGTTTCAAATACCAAAACTTCAATAAGTACAGCTTGGGAATGTACCAGATTCTCATATTTTTCACTAAGTTGAATTAAAAAACTTCACATATCTAGCTAGAATTTTCTATTTTTGTTTGGTTTTTTGTTTTTTTTTTAAATTAGATCTGTAATGGTGCTTTTTTTTCTTCTCCTACATGTTAACTGTCATGTTGCAAGGTAGTATCTGTAATCCTGGAGACAGACAGGCAAACAGGCAATGCAAAAAAAGCACAGTATGCAGTCTACTTATTTAATTGAGGATTCAACATTTTGTCCCTTCATAGGTTGCCCACACAGCATTTGAAGTCACTAGGATTAGCATTAACATTAATTAAATATAAAATAACACAAGCTTCGGTCATCGTCAGGCATTACTTATGCAATTTATGGAAGATTTAACTCTCACATAATTTAGATTTTTTTATGAATTGCCATGTCCATCAACTACTACATCAAAGTTTCAATAGTTTTAGTGTGCAAACCATAAGAGCTTTAGCCACTGTTTTACTTTGTTTTCTTTGTTAGTTAAGTTACCATTGTCATCAGTAGAATTTGCAAAGAATTTTATTGCTGTGAGCTTTTCTGTTTTGAAGAGGCAATATCTCTGGTTTTTGCTTTCTATTAAGGCACTCCCTGGATGTGTGACTCTTATCCTTTACCTCTGGGCACCACTCAATCACTCAGCAACGCAGTTTGACCCCTGTTAGATGTGAATATACTACTGCAAATCTGTTGGAGTACACAATATGGAGTTAGTGTCAGCTTGTATTTTTGTGTGTCTTTTACGTAGTTTGCAGGATGTTATCCAGCACAAAGCTTTCTGGCAACAACAGTCAGCTTTTTCTGAAGCAGAGCTGAAAAATGTGTTCATAACATAGCAGTGATTTGTACTCTGAGGCTGTGGAAGGAATGATTTCTGATTTTGGGACTATGAGCCTAGCAACAGATTTGGTCATTGGAACCCACAGCTATCTCATCAGCTGGTCTCATTTATATTTATTTTTTGCTTACAATTATATGCAGCATTCCAAATAGCTGATTCCAATTGCAACCAAAATTCCCAAGATAAAAAATATATATGTAGATTAACAGAAACTGAAATCATTGCTGTTATAAAAGCACATTTGTAAATGTGTTTCCACATGATGCGTAGGTCATCATTGCAGATAAATATAACACATCATGAAACCCAAATTCTTATTATTATCTGCACCAGAGTAGAAAAAGTAGATACTTAGCAATCTATTGGCTCTTTGGAGCTCTAGCTCTATTAATAATCTTATTATTTTCCACCCAGATTGATAAAATATGAATGATCCATAATGCTTTCACATTAACCTTATTTAACTTTTATTTATTCCTATGCTCCCGCTAAGAAACAAACAAAAACTTCACAAAGATGATCAGGCAAATACTTTCTTCAGAACCATGCTCTTAGGCTGATCTAGTGGATAATTATTAGACTGGTGCATTGTGCAAAAACAGGCATAATTTTACAGTATGCCTATATTTATGCGCTACATGGAAAATACTACCTTGTACGATATAGTGTATTTTATTTGTCTATTACACGCTACAGCTGTGAAATATTCTTGTCTTATGTATTCAGACCCCTAAAAATATTTCTCAGGTTCTATCAAACAATGAATATTTGGAAGTTTTACATGGAATAAATGCATAATAACATCTGTCTGAATGCACTGGGCTTACCTGCTTTGTCACCACTGCACGGGGTTGATACGGCATTCCTCCAGTTTTCCAGTCAGCTCTGTATCATTAGCACAAGTTAATTTCAGGCTCCATCTTCTGGTTAAAGTGTCGATGAGTATGTAAACCAAAAAGCTGATTATTTATCTCAGGGTCCCAAGAGCATCCACAGTCCTGCCTCTTCCTGCCCAAGCCTGGGGGCTGCCCTCAACTACCCATGGCCCAGGACCCAATCTCACTCCCCAGGGCTGTCAGCCCCTGCCCCAGGGGTGCTGCACTAGGGCCAGTCTCCACTTCCCCATACCCTGATCCTGCCTGGCCATGGATCCTGAGCCAGGATCAGCCAGACCCAACTTGGCCCCATCCCTACAGCCTGGCCGTGGCTGAGGGCCAGAGCTGCTGCACAGGAGGGGTCTGCTCCTGGCAGGTGGCACAAAACAGGTTTCCCTGGGGTCTCTCACACTGCTATCATGTTTCTACTAACCCGAGGACCTTGGAGGAGCAGCACTTTCCTCCATGGGAGAAATAAGGTGCCTTCGCAGGTGACCCTGGGAATGGCTTCAGCAGAGGTCTTATTTAAAGGAAAAAGTGAAAAAAAAGAAGAGACATTTTGAGGTACATCTGACACCAGTGTTGTTTGGGACTGCTCTAATATTTATTTTCCATGATTAACAGGCTATCATTTTAATTGTCTTCTCTGATTTCAGAGCTACTACACTTTGGGTCATAGGAGCCTTTGTACGCCTGCGTTTGGCAGAGGAAAGGAAGAGTGAATTAAAATTAAACATACAATATTTGGGCAAGCAAAAGATATGTGCCAATTAGATTCAAGAAGAAATGGATCTATTTAATTTAACTGTTGAGGATTTCACAAAAATTATCAGAAAATAAATTTTTGGCCCACAGGATTGTTAGAAAGCCATGGATATCTTTTACCACACTGAGCTGATATTTTCACCTCAGAGATACTGTATTCTTCAAGCATTCTTCTCCCTACCCTAAAGTAATCAATCCTGACCTCATTGTGTGTTTTCTCTTCACAAGTTCCAAAAATATTTCCCTCCAAAACATATTTTTAGTCATCTGACTCTGTAACTTAGTTGCTAAGCTCATAAACATTACCAGCTAGCCTAGGAAGCCAATAAATAACTTTGCATTTGTTGAAAAGACCAAATGACTTGCTGATGTACAAAATAGCAGTTCTACTGCCAATCTTTTCCATTATTTCTTACCCAACATTCTTGAGTTTGATGGCCCTGATTTAAGAAGTGTATGGGAGAACACGTTGTTTCCCTCTGTAAGGAGGACTGTGGAAAGGATTCTGGAAACCTGCTTTTGGATTTCAGGAGCACCACTCCAGTAAAATTAACAAAATGTATTAGGCCCACTGTTCAGGATGTGCTATGAGCTAAACTTGTACAGAAGAAAAAAATCCAGGCAAAAATTTTCAAGGTATGTCAAAAATGATGGGACTGGCCTGCATCAGGTAATTGTGATCAGTCACTCACAGAAGTCCCCCAAAGCTGCAGCATCGAAGACACCATTCCAGCACCAGGCACGTGAGATTGTGCAGGACCTCAATGACAGCAGATATTGTCAGAGCTCCGTCTCCAGGAGCCTGGGAAGAAGGCAAAACACTCCTCATGAGTGTCTTAGAGGACAGCATCCCCATGCCTCAGTTGCAAGTGTTGGATGATGTCAGGAAATGTCATATCCAAGGGCGTGCAGGTCCTGGTCCAACGGTGCTGGTCCATTACATTATTTAAACTACCATTTTCTTGCTGTTATTAATCCTACTGAAAGCAATCCAGAATGGTTTTAATCCCACTGAAAGCAATTATAGAATGGTTTGGGATGGAAGGGAGCATTAGAAGTCATCTAGGTTGGACATCCCTGCAACAAGCATCTTCAACTTGATCAGGTTGCAATAAAGACCTGCCCAGCCCAACCTTGAATGTTTCCAGGGATGGAGCACCCACCATTAGAAAGAATACTCTCTTTAGCACCAATCAAAGTGGATTTTGACAAACAATAAACAGTTAAAATACAAAATAATAACGAAATAAAAACCTCTGAAGAAATCTATACCAAAGTAAGCTTTCAGAATGCAGAAGGCACCTGCTTTCAGCGATTTAACCAAAGCAGACTTGCAACTGCAGTCACACAGCTTAGAGACAAAACCTTGTAATACAATTAACTTCACAAAAAACCTCATTGGAAGCAGTGAGGCTTAGGCATGACCAAGCCCAGTAAACAGACAAACAGAACTACATAATGTTTTAGACACCTAGTCCAGCCTGCCTGCTCCTGCTTTAATGGAACAGAATATGTCAGAGCTCCTAATGAGATGATAACGCTCACACAATGAGATGTTCTGGCAACATCTGTTTGATGTCTCTGTGGAAACTTTATTTGCCTTAGGCTGGTTACTTAAATTTGGATAAACTGATAGCTTCTCTTGCTTACACAGTGCTGGAGCTCATGACCACTTGAACAGAATTTAGGGGCATGGGCAAGAAATTGTGGCTATTGCTAATAATGCTACATGTAGAACTATACTTCTAATACAAAATAATTATATCGGGACTGTAAATGACTAGTTCTGTTGAATTGTGATTTTGATTTTTAAAATAAATTATGATTCACACAGGGAAAGCAAAGTAAGATGAAGATACAAAGTAAATCTGAAGCAATACTAAGATAAAATACAGAAAACAAGAAGATGAGAACATATGTCCTCTACTTTCTCCAGCTAGACCAAAAAGTCTGACTAATATGTGTTGGCTGCCACTCTAAGGGGCATTTTTATAATTCCTTAACTGAATGGCTTATGACAACATCCAAGGGTGGGGTTTTTTTGAGGAATCATTTTATCTGGTTTTTTTGGGAATTCACTATTCTATGTGCAGTGTATATTAAACAATGATATAGAATGTTTATGAATAATCTAGATATTTCTGAATTGTTCCACAAACCAGTGGCATATAAAAAAAGAGATTTTTCTTTACATTTTTCTTCTTGCAGCAGTAGAGGTTCCACGGAGTTTCCAGGGATGAACTTAAGCCCTCAATTTTGTATTGTTTAAGAAATAGCAAATGGGGTCAAGTCTCACTCTGATAGACATTGCAGCTTTCCTGACATAAAGGTCTGATTTCATGACATCAAAGGCTTATCAGGAGATTTTCTTCTTCCTTAGAGAATACTTTATTTTCTGTCTTCACAAGAACACTGTTCTGTAGCTGGAGAAAGACTGCAGAAACAGCAATTTGAACACTGTTTTGTAGTGGGAGAAAGTCAGATCTGATTTCCACTAAAATAATTAGAAATACTCCCTAACTTCCTGGGAAGTTAAATCTGATTAAGAAATAAAAGCAAAATAAATTACAGATCATAACAGAACTGTGGCTGGTGGGAAGGCTTACTGACCTGCTAAATCATGTTGTGATACATCCCCAAAAATTGCATGCTGGAGAACTTTCCGAATGCCCAGTGGCAGCTAGCATCCCCAGTCTCCCAATTATTTCTTTCAAGACTTTTACATATTCATGGTTTCATCTTTTGCTTTCCTTGAGTAAAGTCCAGCGGATTAATTTACCAGTCACTTCATTTTTGCTCAGGTGGAGTACATGGAAAGTTACAAGGAGAATGATAACAGAATGGACTTTGGGCAATAGGAACAGTTTCCACTGTTTCTCCTAATGAATGCACAAGGGATGTACTAGACTTTGTCATCTACTTAAAAATGGAGCAGCGATATATCAGTTTCACCCTTATTTGCACTTCCCTAACTTACCCTTTTGCCTCTTAAAATAATGTGTAATATAGTTCTTGGCTTTAGAAATGCAGTCTTACAAATATTCTCCCTCTTCTTTCTCTCTCAAGCACTAATTGCCGGAAGGATAAAAGTAATTTAAAAGCAGTATGTTTTTCAGTAGCAGTGAGGGGGTTTTACAGATAAGAAATGCAGGACATGAACAGGCATTCAGTGCCATGAGCATTAATTTGATTAGTACATACACTTTTTTAGAAATTTGAGTCACCAAGCAGATAATATGATCTGTTTTAATCATTTTAGTTAGGCAGAATGAAATACAGCAAATAACATTCATACATAAAAAAGGATTCCAATTATAAGGAGTAAGTAATTTTTTATAAACAAATTAAAGTGCACAACATAGTTTCTCCTACAATAATTCCTTTTTTATCAGCCATGAAGCAGTCATTTTATTACCAAGTTCTTTCATACTGATGGAAGAGATTTCAAATTACAAAAAAATGAGTATTCACCAATGAAAAGTAGGAAAAGTCTCTAAATAGTATATTTAGGAGTGGGAACTACTACAAGATACAGAGTAGAAGTATGAAAGACCGTTTAGTTCCATTTGTACTCAACTGAACCATTGATAACAGTGCTATCTTACATAAAGAGAAGAAACCCTTATAAATTAACTAAATCTGCTGAAAAAATAATTTAAATAGAAGGTTCTAGTTCAATTAACATTATAGAAAGCTTCTGGATATGGCAAAATTAGCAAAACACCAGAACCCCCACATTTTCATGAGGTGTCTGTGATTAAAAAGATCCTAAAAATCCACCTATTCTTTCATCCACAGCAAAATGATCATGAGCCCTTTTTATGAACAGTATTTTAAGCCTTATTCATGGTGCAGTTCTGCATTACTTTTACACAAATAATTTTTCCAGCGTGGGATCATAATATAAGTATTCTTTGCAATCATGTTTCACACATTATTATCAGCTGTAACACTGCAGTGAAAATTAAGTCCATATTTGAACATCCTTGCTGTGTCTCATTTTGCCCTGAGAATGATTTCAGCTGCTACTAGGTTATTTCTCTGGATATTTAGTAGTGATTTATACATAAATTGTGCCTTTTGGCCAGGTATCTGCAGAACTGGAGGTAAAATAAACCCTTTTAGGATCACAGGAGTTAAAAAGAATATTTAAATTTTCATCCATATGAATGCAAGGAAATCTGAAGACATCTCAGGATAACCCTGTAGAGCAACAAGGGGCAACATAATAGAAATATGATCCTGTGAGGTTTATTACAGGCATTCAAAGATAAATACATTAAAAAAAATTAAATTACTCAAGTCCAGAGGATTCTGTGCTCCCTTTAGCAACAAACTGTCTACAAAATGCTAAGCATTGCCTAGGTGGAGGTTGAAAGTTGGGACTGTGAATAATTCCATTCACACACACAACTCTTTTCAACCTTTGCTCCCTCCAACTCTTCCTTCTCCTTCTCTGATGTTAATAATTAGTTTTCAATTAGTGCACCAGGCCATACTATCAGGATATCCTAAATCCATAGCAATTCATTTTGTCTTCACAGATGTGAAGCTGTGGGAGTAGCTTATTTGTATAACTAGAACAAGATGAACTTCACTTAAGGTGGCAAATGACAGAAGATAAGGAGAAGGAAGCAAAGGTGTTTCCTGTGGCCACTGTGATATTGCACTATCACAGATTTTAGGGTTGAAAGTACAGAAGAGGTTTTCTTTCTGTTTGTGATCCAGTTAGGCTTACTTATGAAGGACAAACAAGTCTCTCTGCTCCTCATTTGTAGCACTGCTCTGTGCATATTTTAGTAAGGAGAGAGCAGAAATCTTGAAAACAGCAATGCCCACATTCACATCAGCCCTTCCATCTACAGTTCTGCTGGAAGCCTGGTGTGGCAGGTAGGCAAGCTGGGAAGCAGCTATAAACGGGATGAGACGCTGGTCTGACCATGCAGCACCTTCAACAAAGGTAGACTGGTGACAGCAGGTGAGGGGGCCACCCCTCTAAAGGGACAAGATGCCATGACCAGAGTGTTGTACAACTATTGCAAGTGAGCAGAATTCATGTCAGGAGAAATTTTGTAACTATTATTGCTAAAACTCACATAGGACACCCATAATTAGGCAGGTTTATCTATCAAACCACCTGTACAAATCTGCCCAAAATGTTGACTGCTCTATCAGAAACACCATGCCAGATTACATTTGTTCAATAAAGTATTAGCTTTTACAATGTTTCATATAATCAAGGGGGAATTGAAGACTTTACTGTCAGAGGCTTTAGCTTGTAAAGATTCCAATATTTTCACAACAAGTTGGTAAAAAACTTTGACATCAATTTATGGAAGGAAATGCAGGTGTTTGTAATGGGCTGGCAACCACCAGCTCATAGTTCCCATGGAAACAATAAATTGCTATGCATGAGTAATGGAGAGTGATTACATTTAGAGTAATTATAGCAAAAAGTAATTAAGCAAGATGAGAAGAACATACAGCATCATTTTCCTTTTTCCTCCACCAATGGCAATCCACAAGCCAGTTTTCAATCACATTTCTTAATCACCATAAGACCTTTCCAGGCTGTAGCCCACTTGTGGAGTCATTCTTTATACATCTTAGATGATCACTAATTGACTGAATAATAGCTGAGTTTTCTTGTGTTTTTGTCCTTCATATCTGCATAGCTCTCATACTGTTAATTACACAAATATGGGAGCAAACTGACTGAGGCCAGAAGGGCCACTGTGATCATAAGGTCTACATACTCTGTTACATAAGATGCATTTTCTTCCTCACAGCAGTGATATCACCCAGTCCATATTTTCAAATTTAAATACATAAAATCTTTCAGGAAATAGCCAGATGTGATTTGAAGAAATATGAATATGTTACACTTGCTCATTAAGCATTCTAAGGTTATTTGTACCCATGGCTTAATGTTAAGCCTTCCTCTTAATTAAGATTCAACCATTATAGCTTAATTTCACTGTATGTGACCTAGTGAACTCATCCACTAGTTTCAGAGATGCAGAGCATCAGGCATTTCTCTGTCTCTACACAGAAGTTATTAGAGCCCTCTGCACTGAGTTGACGTCACTTGGATTTGGTAGCGGGGGGGCTGCAGGGAGAAGGTTCCAGAAGCTGTGTGACAGAGCCAGTGCCAGCCAGCTCTATGGCAGTCCCGCTGCTGGCCAAGGCCCAGCGCACCAGTGACGGTGGTATTGCCTCTGGCACAACATAGCTGAGGGGGCATGGGGTATGGAGACTGCAGCGGGAGAGGGAAGTGAGGATATGTGAGAGAAACAGCCCTGGAGACACCAAGGTCAGTGAAGAATAAGGGGGAGCAGGTGCTCCAGGTGCTGGAGCAGAGATCCCCTGCAGCCTGTGGTGCAGACTGTGGAGAGACAGCTGTGCCCCTGCAGCCCGTGGAAATCCCTAGCGGAGCAGAGATCCATCTGCAGCCTCCAGAGGAGCCCAAGCTGCAGCAGGCGGGTGCCTGAAGGAGGCTGGGAATCCACGGGAAGCCATGCTGGAGCAGGCTCCAGGCAGGACCTGCGGCCTTGTCGAGAGAGGAGCCCACGCTGGAGCAGGTTTGCTGGCAGGACCTGTGGCCTTGTTGAGAGTGGAGCCCACACTGGAGCAGGTTTGCTGGCAGGACCTGTGGCCTTGTTGAGAGTGGAGCCCACACTGGAGCAGGTTTGCTGGCAGGACCTGTGGCCTTGTTGAGAGTGGAGCCCACACTGGAGCAGGTTTGCTGGCAGGACCTGTGGCCTTGTTGAGAGTGGAGCCCACACTGGAGCAGGTTTGCTGGCAGGACTTGTGGCCCCACGGGAGCCCCCATGCTGGAGCAGCCTGTTCCTGAGGGACTGCACCCCATGGGAGTGGCTCACACTGGAGCAGTTTGTGGAGAACTGCAGCCCATAGGAAGGACCCGTATTGGAGAGGTTCATGGCTCTGCTGGGAGGGACTCCACACTGGAATAAGGGAAGAGTGTGAGGAGTCTCCCTCCCTGAGGAGGAAGGAGTAGCAGAGACGGAGTGTGATGAACTGACTGCAGCTCCCATTCTCTGTGCCCTTGTGCTGGTCAGGGTGCAGAGGTAAAGCAAATAGGAGAAAAGTTGAGCCCAGGAAGAAGGGAAGGGTGTAGAGAGGGTATTTTTGAAATTTGGGGTTATTTCTCATTATCCTATTTTGATTTGATTGGTAATGAATTAAACTAATTTTCTGAAGTTGAATCTATTTTGCCCATGACAGTAACTGGTGAGTGATCTCCCCCTGTCCTTACCTTGGTCAATGAGCCTTTCCTTATATTTTCTCTACTGTGTCTAGTTAGGAGGGTGTGCTGAAATGCTAACAGAGTTCAGCTGGGGTAGTTTGGTTTTTTTAAGCAGTTTTAGGAAATGTCTTTGTGAAAGTCTCTCCCTTGCAGTGGTGCTTCCCATGGCTCAACTGCAGTGCCAATGTCCTCTGAATTCAGGATTCCAGGGGCTATGCAGGTCATTTCAGTTACACAGAGTTGAAGGTCATGTTTAGTTTACTGGCAATATCAGACTCATAATTTTCCAGTACAATAATAAATTCTTAAAGTTTGCCTCATGTTCTTAACTCCTAAATGTACAACTTTTCATTTTACTCTTTTAAAACTATCCATTTGCTTGTCTAAATTGTGAAATTCAATGTAAAGGAAATGTCACACCATCACCTCTACTGTAAATGTCACAACTACAAGACATTAGCAGTAATTTTGTATTTTCTTTCAAAATCTTAATATTAAACTTCAACAAGCTGATAAATTCCTGACAGGTGTTGCTAGAAACATCTATGTGCCTCAGATGATATATTTCTAGAGGAGAGGTTTTATTTTTCTCAGCAAATTTAGATGTGGCTAGATGTTTATAGAGGAATGGAATGACCATGCAATGGAAATTGTACAAAGTTTTCCAAGAAGAAATGCTGCCATTAGGGAAATACTTCTATAAAATGAGACCTCAGCCTTCATCCAGTAATGTACCTGGCCAAGGTACACCAACATTTCTACGAATGTCATACACAGGGTTCTTGAGTACTGCACAGGAAAATTGACAAAGTGCACATAATTTTAAATCCATACTGTAGCATTTACTTTTGGTTTAAAAGATTTTCATTAGGTGTAAAACTGATTATATGTTGGTTTCATGCTCAACTAGATATTTTTACTGCATTGAAATAGCATTTGATCAATGTTAAGGCAAGAAATATGCACATATTTGACTGCTTTCTTCTTCCAAAAGTGAGCCACATACAGGCTTTCATAAAATAGTTTTGGACTTCACATCATTGAAGGACTCATAGTTTTTTCTCATATTCAAATATATGAATCTGGCTCTATTTGTCTGTCTCTTAAACTATACATAAATTACAGAGATTTAAACTACACTTGAATAAGAAATATCAATGAATTCCATAAATTTCAATAGACTGCTTACCAGCCGAAAAGGAGGACCATTCCTCCTGCATGTAAGTACTTGAAAATCACAGTATTTGTTATATCATCAAATCTTGACATCTAGCCATCATACTCTATTTGGTTTTATGTTTACATGGTTTTTTCAGGAAGTTTTCCCAAGGATGCTGCTTGTTTTTAATTATTATGTAAACATTTTGTAAGGAAAGCAGTTTGTATCTCATATGACAGAGCCAAGAAGAGATGGTACAGACCTATTGGAACTATCCCTTGAAAATTCATGTAGAGTAAAATATATCTCAGAACAACTGCACACTACTTCACATGCACTATACATTGAAACAAACACAAATTTTTAATTTTTTGGTCTTTGACATTTGCCCATGTACTGAAAACAGAACACTAACACAAGCTCTGTAAGATACAAGCTAGTCCTTTCTCTGCTGTCCTTGTTTCTTAAAATACCACAAATATCATTAGGTTCAATGTGTCACAATACACTTTGAAGCAACCATGAAGATAACAATGTCTAAAATAATGCATTCACAAAATTACTTTATAAAGAGATCCCTCTCCTTCCCTACAATGTGGGATGTAAAGCAGAATTTATTTTACTGCAACATTAAATATATATAGCTTCATGTTTATCTCTTGGAGAGAGTGACGTTATTTTTTGAGAATGGAGATCTAATCAATTATGAAGATAATAAAGTTAAGGTTTGAAGGAAGAGATGCATGCACACAAAGTAAAAGGCAATACAAAGCTCAAAGAACCAAAACTTAAAAATTGTCATTTAAATGCCCTATCTTGTCAAAGATTAAACAGTTTTAAAACCGTGATTTTTTTCAATGTTTTAATTTAGAAAAAATATTTCTGAAGAATTTTTAAGTACTCACAGATCCAACTAATTTCATCATAAAAAATATTGAAAGAGTATTAGGACTGCAGATGGGAACACTCAACTACAAAATTTATGTTTGGTCCTTACACAGTCATAATGTTTTTTACATATAATTTCAGTCAGTTTGGGCATATCTTTGTAATCAATTACAGCAAGAAATTTTGTTACCAACCTTAGACATATGAAAATTTTGAAGAAATTCTGCATTTTTTAATACAAGAATTTTAGGCAATTATGAATGATTACATTACTACATATGTTTAGTACATACTCGTGACTGAGAACAGTGTCGTTTAATGACTCAGAAGCAGCAATTAAGTGTCAGCTTCACTTGCAACTAATAAGATTCCTTTCTTCAAAATTAGTTAAGTGGGCAAGACAATTACCTGTGAAGTAGAACGGCTGAGCATAAAGTTACACAAGTTCCTTCATTTTACTGCATGCTTGCACATACTCAACAGTATGTTGGCCACGTGCCATTTAATTGGGGTTTTTTTGGCTTTGGATCCTAAATCTGATTGATATATAGCAGTGCACAGTGTGCATCTGGGTCCACACATATCTTGGAATTGTATTTTAGTTTTTATTAAGGCAAGAAGAGCGCTGCTGTAATCTTTTGTATTATACCTCAAACACACTACTCACAATCAGGCAGGGCAAACATGGCACTAAGAACCCTGGTGGAATAAATTTTTTTACCTCTTTTAATGAGATTTCTGTATCTTTTCAAGGCAAAAGTGGTGCAAAGCAGAAAATGTAATGTATAAAATGCAAACTTTGTTAGAAACCTGCCGCAGTGTCTTAGTTTGAGAGGAATCTGAGTAAACATTCCTGTTACCCATTTTATTTTGTACAGCATAACATTTTCAAATTCACACAACAGGATGAAATTCAGTGGGATTATTTCCTCAGGCCTAGCCAGAGGAATATCTTTTTTTTCTCTTGCCTTTACTTCATGTACACTGAAATCAACCTTTCTGGTTAGAAAAAGATGTAAAAAAGCATACTAAGGCAGTCAATGAGGTGAAACATTTGCTTTGCTTCCACCAAAAAGCACAATCCCTGCCAACAAGCTCAGAACCTGGAAGCAAATACTCAGTTGTAGGGGATCTTAGCACTCGTTCCCTGATTTTCCACTCAAATCAACCATTTCTGTGGCAGGACACCTTCCTGACCAAGTGTCCAGCTGCTCAAGGGCTGGACATGGTTCACAGCACACATTAACACTGCTGCTATATTCATATCCTTTGTGTCACAGCTGAAGTCACACTAGAGACACAGACCAACAAAGGAATGTTTCAGGCAGGGAACTGAGCCTTAAGGTGTCAGCTGCTTCTTAAGGTTTCCCTGAAAAGTCAGGTGGAAGTTTTAGTGATATTCACCAGGAACAAGGTGGGACCTTTCTAACTAGTTGTTACAGAAGTCCCTACCCTCCCACTACCTCATCCTAAAGACTTCAGACAAATGTAGCTCCATTACTAGCAAGCAACGAGGTTTAAAGTTATGTACAATTAAGGAAAAAAATTATTCTCCAGATGAAACAATAAACTCAGATTGTTGTTAGAATTTTTTATACAATTATATGTTTACATTCCAATTTTTATTCAAAAGCATAAAAAAACAATTTTTAAAAATTAAAAATACAATTTTCTAAATCATTGAATTTCCTAAAATGTTGTAAATTCAGCTGAAGTTTGATGTTTTAATAATTTGAGTGTTTGAGGTGACAAGTATCTCAAAACTCAAAGGAACTTCTTTCTAGGCTGTTTCCAAACCTCAACCCCAGCACAGGAAATGGTTTCCTGCATAGATAAATCCTTCTTTTCCAACTGAGAGCTTTTTAAAATATATATTTGTATATATTTTTATTTTTTGTTCCTAGAAATATCGTCAAATAGTCTCTTCATATGAAAGAATGGACACAAACACCATGCATGCAATAGCATGTCTTTGATATTATTTTACTGATTCCAAGCAGACAATACTGACACACAAATATAGCTATTTTTATGTGAACTAACTCTCCATAGTTGATGTTCCACCACTCTGAATTGTTATTTTTTTAAAGCAAGTCTGTGGAGAAAAAGGAATCTGAAAGAGCATCTGGCCAACACCACAGCATCTTGAAGGACCAGGAGAAGGTTTCAGGACTCTGTCAGCAATTTTACACACAATACCAAACCTGGGAGAGTGGCGGATATTCTGGAGAGCAGGCATACCTTTCAAAGGGCCCTTGGTAAACTGGAAACATGGAAGTAACAGCCATCAAACGCGTGAAGATCAAGAAAGCCAAAAGCCAAGTCCTGACACTTGGACTGGGACTCAATGCAAATCTGCAGAAAAGGACTCGAGGGCTTGTAAAGCAGCAATTAAATAAATAATATATAGCAGTGTGCTCTTGCAGCTACAAATTATGATAATATTGGGCTGTATTAGCAAGAACCAGCCAATGGGTCAAGAGAAGCAATTACTCTGCTCAGTGCTTGTGAGGCCACATCTGGAACACACTCCTCAGTTTTGAACACCTCAGGCCAGGAGAGGGATGGATACACTGGAGGAAGGGCAGGGGAAGGCCACTGACCCAGCCAGGGACCTGAGGAGAGGCTGAGAGCAGCACATAGTTTCAGAAGGGAAGGCTGAGGGGAAATTCAATGGCCATCTTAAAATCACGTTAGTCAGTTAGAGAAGAGACTTCAGTACACAGTGAAAGGGCAGAAAGCAATGGTCACAAGATACATCAAGGGAAATCCCAGCTGTGGATGAGCAAAGCAAAATATTTTAGTGAAGGTGATTAGGCAGTAGCACAGGTTGCTCCACATATATTGTTGAATTGCCATTCTTAGAAATTTTCAGATTTTGCCTAGACAAGGAAGTGATACAACTCTGAGGGTATCACTGCCCTGAGAGGATGTCTAGAGCTTCCTTTAATTTGATTTGCTCTATGAGCCTATGGGTCATTAATAAAAAAGGTAAAATCATGTCTTACTTCAGCTAAAAGAATATTTTTAAAGGAGTAAGTGTTTTTCCATTATTTCTTTAGTGGTTTACCACCTAAAGACATTTTAAGTAAAGTTATAAAACTGTGGAAGCTATTAATTTTATTTAAGAATTTGCAGAATTGTACCATTTACCTTATGTACTTTGCATTAATTTAAATGCAACCTTCTTTATATTCCCAGTTTAAAACTACACAGTATCAAGCTCCACCTACAACTTGTAAGGGAATGCTACCTTTAAATCCTTAAGCATTGTCTAGAGCTTCTTTATGAAACATAATATTTTCAAACATATGTATACATTGCACTTTTAAAACTGTATCTCCATCTCAAAGCCTTTGAAATTAAGAAAATTTACATACATAAGCACATGCAGCACATGAAGAAAGAGCTATAGAACAAATCCTCATTTTGGTACAACTACACACAGGCAATAAAAAACCCTATATAGTGTACACAAAAGCTCTGTGTATACAGTAAGGCAGCCATATGAAGTGGAAAACCAATCCATCCTTGCTCAGTAAGACATATTAAAACCAGCTAAACAGATAGAAATAGCATTTCCTCTCTAAAGCAATTGCCTCAAGGTGTACACAACTTATTCCAAATCCAAATCAGAGACCAAGTTTACTTTAAAAAGAAAAAAGGCATTGTTAAAACAATCCTTAGAGAGAAAAAAGCTTTCTTCTTTGAAATCACAGTAGTCCAGTATTTATTGTCTGTAGGACAGTAAATTCATCCATTTTTTACTTTCATTGAGTTAAGATGTCAGAAAGTTACCTGACCACATCAACATCTTCTTCTTGTACCTTTGTATGCTTAGTGAGTAAGAATACAGACATACCATCACAACATTTTTTTTCCTCAAATATCTATGAAAGTCCAAGAGCTTTAGTTGACAAATCTATCTAAGATGCAAAGGATCAGCCCAGGTTACTTTCATATGAGTTTCACAAACTTTGGTTACAAATGCAACTTCAGTACATTAAATACCAATTAGCTTTATCAAGATAAACCCAGGATAAAGCTCATTGTGCTTTTTTCTTTTCCTTGGTGTTTAGTTTACATAAAGGAAGAGCCAACATACAGGGCTTCTCAACATTCACACGTGGGTACAATTGGTAGAGGGTGGTGTATCTATCCGACTTTTATTTTCCTTAGCATCATTCAGAAGTGACTCATTACCAATCTGGCATTTGAAGACTTGTTTGTAGGCCTTCCTAAAATTTTCAGACAGAAATGCATATATGATCGGATTCACAGAAGAATTGCTGTAAGCCAGGCAGTGTGCAGTTACCCTGAAGAGAAAGGAGGCTTGAGTCAGTGGGAAAACTCCAAATTCAGCCCAGAGATGGATCACGTGATGAGGCAGCCAGGAGATGCCAAAAACCACTACCACCACCAACACAGTCTGTGCTGTCTGAGACAAGGAAAGGAAAACACATATGTCTGATGAGCACTCAAAGAATCAGCTTTAAACCTACTTCAAAACTACTGTTTGGAGGAAAAAAGCAAAAACAACCCACAACAAAAAGTATACTGAGAAGGAACACACTGCAGTATTTGTTACTGATTTCACCCCATTACCTACATGGGCTTTATTTTGCACAGTGAATTACTGCAAGGAGAACCCCAGCCTTGGAAAATGTCATAGTAAACAGCAAATGCACAACTTTCCTCAAAGGTAAAGAATGATATTCCTAACTCCCTACACAAAAGCTTAGCCTTTTCTGAAGTGGACCTAAGCCTGTTGTAAAATAATGACAACAGGGGTCTTTAGGGAACCTCATCCAGATCTAATGAATCTTAGTACAGCGCACAAGAATTTCTGATTAAAATTTCAAGAGAGATCTATTATGCACGAAGGCAGCAGGTGGAAAAGCTTAGAGCTTGTTCAAGTGCTTACTAAAGCAAGCTTTTTGGAAGTGTCTCCTTTAAACACAGAATTTCCACAGAGTCATACAACAGCATTCTGGGGTACAACTAGTGGGAAAAAGAAAAAAAAGTAAGGGCTTGAAATTTCTGATGATTGCACATTATCAAAACCAATTTGGAAATTAAAGTTCACCACCAAATACTAAATCAAAAAATCGAACATAAAATATCCTCAGGGCTGCTTTCACACTCCACTTCCACTATTTATCAGAGGACCATCAATTTCACTAGACCCATTCTGAGATCCAGAATCAGTTGGTAGGGACCCTTCAGGTGCTGCAAGTGTTCTGCTAGGGCACAGTGGAATTTGAATGTCAATATTTTCTTTAGCTTTCACCTACTTCAGAAACAGCAGTCAGTGCTTTGCAGTGGCCTAACTAATTAGTATCTATTCCTCTACCAAGTACCTCTTTTGATTAAAGAAGTCTCCAAATACAAGTCTAATAATAATTCCAAAGCATATTATTAGCCTGTATAATTTCTATATTAACAATTTATAACATAATTTTTCAGATAACTTCTTCACATCCAAAACTAACCCAGTGGTCACACAGTGATAAATATTGCAGCATAGAAAATAAGCAGATTTTTTTGCTAGTTTATTGAACTTGGTCTATACTTCCTGAACTGATTAATGCTCAGTAATAATTAAGACTGGCCTATCTAATCAGAACATGAGTTAGCTTAGAGAAACTTCCGGAAAAACATTTTGATTTCTGTGGCAACAGGCCAAAATAACTTATGACAGATGCTGTTGTTGGTCAGTATAATCTCGCAACAGAAACCAAAGGACATTAAATCTGTAGTTAATATAATATGTTTAGTCTAAAGCAAGCTTCTGTTTCCATAAGCCATTCGTCTACTTAGTCCTATGAAGTTTAAATCAGTTACCACTAAAACCACAGAGATATTTTCTTTTTCAGTTCTTATCAGGAGAATGTGTTCTAACAGGGCTGCATAAATGAAGAGCAGTTTGTTCGCTGATTGATATGTTCAATGGGTTAATATTCCAAGTAAAAACAAATTTTCAGGATACCACAGGCACAATAACTTCAAAAGAGACATTTTACTTCAGTTGGTTCAGAATTCTGAAAAAACATAGCCAGGAAAATCACTGACATTCAATAGGCTATCGATACACCTGAAAGCAGAGGGTGACAATGTGTCTCTTGTAACTTTTACTTAAGGTATTTCATATCTGCAGAAGAAGCAATTTCATATTAGGAAATCTCACAACATCTGCTTTATCACATTGTTCCTCCTAAGCCTAACTTCAGAGTTTACTTTTCCAAAATCACCACTTTGTCTTGCAAGCAAGGCATCACTAAAGAGCAGCTCTTTTTTTGTCTACTGGGAGCTTGCTTAGGGTTTCTTATTAATAAATAAAACCCACCTGAAATACGTGACATTAATATTTACGCTTTGTGACCAAAAAGCATGAAAAAGAGAATTTAGGCAAATTAATATTTTTCATTATTGTTTCTACACATGCAGCAAGTTTATTTTAAGATTCTGCTACTAGAATGTTCATAAAGGTTTGAATAAAGCTAAAAATGTATAATTACACCTGAAATGCATTCTTCACGAGACAGTAGAAGGAAAAGAAGAAAGATATGGTAACCAGAGAGAGCACTAACACAGAAATGAAGACAGGGTTGCTTTGAAAAACATGAGTTAGGCCTTAGGTTTAGAAGCTCATTTTCTAAGGCAAAGAAAGTTCTGGACTGCTTTTTGTTTTGTTTTGTTTTTATTTCCTCTTTGGCTACTGAACCCTGGTACATTCAAGCAGTCTTGATCACATCTGTATTGCTTTATCCTGAAACTATGAAAGTTAATTCCTAGTCAGAGCTGCAATTTTTGAGAGTTAGTGGTTAAAGGAAATGCAGAGATATTTCCAGTTTGAGTATAATTTAGGTAAGAGTTGGCAATGTACAAAATGTCTTTGAAAATATACCTTTGGCCATGACAACATTAAATGCAAAAGTATATATGTTAGGTATTTTACTGAGTCAGGGCCATTATGCTTTTAATTCTAGGAATCAAAATCTATTGAGTAGGATAGTTTTCAGAAAAACAGAGAATGCATAAATGAGAGAGTACTTATTCCCTGTTGAATCCATGTATATCTCATTTACATTGCAGGCACTCTCCATGCCCATATGAAAATAGTGATCAGATCAAATGAAGAGCTATAGCTCAAGGTGTTTTTCCTCCACATCCATAAAATAGGAAGTTAGTCAAATGATCATTGTGGTCAAATCTGCTCAAAAATCACAACCACATTATATTAACTGACAAATTCTCTGTTTAAACGCATCTTTCAAATATCGTTCTAAATCATGAAGCTGATATTCTTGTTTAAAGACCTTTCATGACTCTATTTGTATCCAGTACATAACTTATGTCTTGAATGTAAGAGAAGAAAAAATTGTGTGGAAAATCAATAGAATTGGAGAATCATTAAAAGTCTCTTATTAGACTTTTATTGGGAAGCACAATAAATTTCATTTTAAAGGTCTCTCATACAACCTAGGAATTATTCACTGAAATGTTACAAAATAAGCTAGTTTAAAAAAATAATTTAAATAATTTAAAATCCCATAATTTACAAGTCAGGGGAAAATGCCAGTGAGAAAAAAAAAGAAAAAAAAATTTAACACAAAATATAGGTTGCCTCCCTGTGCCTAAATTTTTGAAGCTCTGAGGTTCCAAATAAGTAATGGCTTGATGCAATGTGGTGGAAAACTTGGATCATAAAAGATTCCGATCTGCTAAGTTCAAAGGGACACCGAACATTTCATTAAATACTTAATTTTAATTTCTTCTCTCTGTTACATCTCTAGCAACAAGTACCAAATTAGCTTAGCCATAAAACTAAAATACACACAAATGAGTATTAGTAGTGAATGCAACATACCTTTTTCTTGGATGCTTCTGACTTCTTTGACATGTTTCTCAACTTCTTATGCAGATGATTAAGAACCTGAAAGGATTAATTTGCATCTTTTTATCATATTTCCCCAATTTCTGTTCAAAACAAAATTCAAACCTGTGTATCTTAGAGTACTCTCGTGCTCTCCAGTACTGCATGATTCACTAACAAACATCACTGAACCAGCTTACACATTTCAAACATGTACATTAGGAAAACCAAAAAAATTACATATTTGAGTCCATGTGAACCAACAAATACAAAGCAGACCACAACTGAATTCTTACAAAAATATTCAGATATATTACATATTAAATACATATCACAAATTAACAAAGAAATGGATGGAAATCTATCTTGTACATAGAATTAGCAATTTCTCTTCTTTCATAAAAAGTCAAAGACTTGGTTTAGAATGACCTTCAGTGTGTGTAACATAAGAAAAGTGTATGTTTTGAGTCAGAGCTTTTCTGAGTCACCTGCATAATTTGCTTCCTACAGATGGATGCTTGATTAGTATAATCAAGACATTGGCACTATTTTATCTTTGAAAGAAGCTTAGGCTTTCAAAAATAATTTATACTAAAATGAGACATGACACACGAGGCATGACACATGAGGCATGACCTTTCACAACAATGTGATAGTACTCACTATGTATCTTTCGCAAGCAAATTTTAAAAATATGTCTCAAAAAGGCTCATTGTCCAAGAGTAGGGTCCAAATTTTAACATAATCATTTACACATAAGCTTTTGTATAGAGGATGCATAGAGGTCTTGTGTTGGGGAAAAGGGTCCGAATTCAGATTCTTTCATGTCATCTGGTGACATTTTCTCTGTGTTCTTTGGGTTGCACAGCTAACCACTATCAGGACAGACATCAGTCAAGATGATCTAGAGACTTGATCCCACTCTGGCATTTGAGTTTTATAGACATACATATTGAATTAAAAGAAGTAAGATGGTATTTGTGAATATCCAGAGCTCATCAGCAGACTTAATTTTTGAGGTATCTACTCTTAGCTACTAGAGAACCACCACCAACAACAAAAATAAGAAATTACTTGTAACCACTTAATATTGTAAGCGCAGTTCATTTGTGCCTGTGTACTACCATGTGACTCACCCTGCATGCACTTCCTATTTGGATACACTATCCAGGACACTTCTGGGGGCTACCCCAAGCTAAGGAAAAGCAGGAGAAATACAAATGGCCTTTCCTTGAGAAAGTCCCATTTTGACTTCATTTCTTTCTTCCGTATGAAGCAGACCCAAAGGAAAGGACAGAACCTCAGGAGAACAGGGAGATGACAGTCTGGCTCACAGACTTCTTATTCACCTCCCATCACCCTGCGTAGACAAGCTGAATTGTTAAGTCCATCAGAGGAAAACATAAAACTAAAGAAAAGGGCATGGAAGGAATGCAAGTAAGTCCACATCCCATCACTGCTGCTTCATCTATCATATGCCCTTCACATAACTTACAGCGATGGGCTGTTTCTACTGGACCTTTGCAAATCCCATCACGTGCCACCTAGTGACTGCGCTATTCTGTGATTCTCCCTCACAGCCCAAAAGTCAGAGAAACTCTTCCCAGAGATTAGAATTGCAAAATATTTTTTAAAGTTACAAACATTTTTTTTTTTCTGTTCTGAAACTTTCAGCCCAAAGTTTTGCATTTTATCTCTCTTCAAGTCCAAAGAAAGATGCAGGACACAAACCAGGTAAATTGGATATTTGAGGGGGTTGGGAAGTGGTGGAGGAGGGTTTTGTTACCAATTTTTTAGATTATAACCTTCAAATGACTCTTATGAGCGTCCCTTCTTTCAGATTACATACACATTTCATAAAAAAAGTATTTGCAGTGAAAAAATATTGGCTCCTCATAGTATTATACCAGATGGCATGAAAAGTAGCAACAAGAGAAATAGGCAAAATGTAATTACTTGTCAACAGCAGTGGAACAGCTCTCAAAGACCTACACAGAATGCCATGGAGTATTAAAAAAGAGCCATGTTTATGCACAAACACCACAAGGCAAATCAAAGACACTCTCCTCACTACCCTGTTCAAATTGCCTCTTCTCTGGGCCAATGAATAATCAATTGTTCCTCTAACATCCTGAATAAACAATAATTCTACAATGTGCCTCTTAATATTTTCAACTCCAGCTTTCATGTACCTGCTGTTCAGAGATCAGCTTCTCTCCTTTCTGGAGATAAGGGTGGGGTGCTGTGGTAAGAAAATTATTTTGTTGTGTAAGAGACTGTAAGGAGACTTGTAGGATCTAGTCTGGTACAGACCATATGACCATGACTACCACTCACGACATTTGGTAGGCCCTTGGTTTTGCCTACAGATCTTTTCTTTCTTTCTTTCTTTTTCTTTCTTTCTTTCTTTCTTTCTTTCTTTCTTTCTCTCTTTCTTTCTTTCTTTCTTTCTTTCTCTTTCTTTCTTTCCTTTCTTTCTTTCTCTTTCTTTCTCTTTTTTTTTTATTCTTTTCCCCCACTTGTTTCAGAAACTACATTCAAGATGGCTTGAGAGCCATAACTGAGGACTTCGACCAAATCAAGCTGAGAAAGACATTTTTCCAATACAAGAGTGAAGAAAATTACTTCAACTACCTGTGCCTATTCACATAAGTCTACCAAACATTGTGAAAGCTTGAAGTCTACACTGTTAAAAACCGTGTTTGCTGTCTGGCATTTCACTGACCACACCCTCATTATCACCCACTGAAAATCATGCAGAAGGAAAGCCTGCACAAGGTCACTAGCTAGTAAGAATGAACTGCTTGTTTTACAGATAATGTAAGCATTACATTCTGAACCACCTTTATAGTATGAACCTGATTGAAATTCAAGTGCCATTGCCTGCAATTCATGTTTTAAAGTAATGCCGCTACTTTTGTTGTCACAAGAGATCCTTCATCCTCTTTCAATTAAGAGTGTGTGACTGATGTGTCATAGCTTTTATTTTTCTCTTTCAGTGCAGTTTAATAAAGTTCTCCCCTTGCTGCTCAGCAAAATTTATGATACAATATCCAAAGCAGGGTAAGCCTGTATTTTATGTTGAGGCTGTTACTTTTCATGGCTTAGTTTTAACCAAGTCTGTAAATCATACATGACATGAATTCAGAATGCTCAGAATGATAAATAATGGAAACATTCTTAAGGCAAGACATATTTGTTTTAAAGAAAGCTTTTAATATTATACATCTATAAAAGGAAATGTTTGCTAATAATTATAGGTGTCCAATCTAGAGGTTTGATTGTAAGAGGCCTAACATTCAAGGAGTGAATCCTTGAAAAATGGAGGTACCCAAAATTAGTTGTAGCATTGCACAACCCTGGCAGATGTCATATGTTAGAAGTTGACTGGGAAATCATTTATCACTTCGCCCTTTAAGGACACATTAGTAAGCAAATGTTGTAGCACGGTTATGAAGCGCATACAAAAAGTCAGTATCACAAAAATATATTAAGTAAAACGATAAGCAATAAAAGAGTCAAAACACAAGGTGTCTGTAAGCATGCAGTGCTGAGACTACGTAGCTGATCACTACATAGTCACTGCTCCTCCCTCTGACGTAGTAAGCTTCTTTCAAGAGTAGTTCTGTGAGGCAACAAAAGCTGGGTTCCTGTGGATTTGTGCCTTTTTTACTGTGTTCCCAAAAAAGACGTGTCTTCTCTGTAAGTTGGTAAGATCTCTTCTGTTACGGCTTGTCTGGTGTTTAACAGTTGACTGCAAACCGACTCCTCAAAAGAGAGAGGATAATGGAGACTCTCCACCTTCTTCATTGTCTGCTGTTTTCACAAAATTAGAGAAGCATCCTTAAATCTGATATTTTCATTCCTCTATAAAAATTTTGCATTGAAACTGAACTAATGTTACTTGTGGAAGAGAGAAAAGATGTAGTGTACACACAAGACAGAGCATGATCTCATAGATCTCTGCCTGAAGAGCCTATATCACATGAGATATTTTGGGAGCACACTGCTTCCAAATACGTGGCACTACTTCAGCACTTCTGTACATTGTAACAGCATTGGGAAAAATACAAATCTCTGCTAATACGATATAAATATGAAGTGAGAGAGAAAAAGAACTCGAATCCTTATTAGAGTGCCTAAAAAATGAGACTTTCAAAACTGAAAGTTCAACTGAAATTTGTTTATGAATGAAACAGAGCTGCCTTAAAGGAGTCTGGAAAAGACAATATATTCAAATAGAGAAATGAGTCTCTTTTGTCTTAATTTATCGTAGCAGAAGATTGTGTTATCTCACTGATCCACAGTTCATGAAAACCAGTGAAGTCCATAAGAATCTAATGCAGAGATTAATGTCTGCCATGAAGACAGGCTGAGAGAGTTGGGGTTGCTCAGCCTGAGAAGGCTCTCCCCATCCCAAAATATTGCAGTTGGAGGTTTGTCAGTGGCTCCTAAAGAGAGCAGGAGTGAGTCTTTAGCTGCATGTTACAAATACCTTTGATAGCTCTGTACAAGTCACGGCACTTTTCAGCTTGTAAACTGATGGGAACACCAGCTATCTCCTAGCTATCTTCTAAAATTCACCCCTTCAGGTTAGCTTCTCCAACCTGACACCATGGCAAGCAGGATCACATATACAGGCTCAAAACACATCACAGCCAGGGTGAGACCCTAGCCCGGCAGTAGTTTAAGCACACGATTTTATTATCATTTCAAGTGGCCCTGATTTTATTAACTTGTTCTTGGGCATATTTTTCACATAGAGTTACTTTTGTTGGCTTGGAGGGGTTTTTGGTCCTTTCTTTTTTTAACTACATATTAATACTATTATTGAGAGATTTAGTTCTGTAGAAGTGCTTTGTAATGACTGAGTGTGTTTTATTTACTATGCATATATTCTGGTTAAGCATATTTGCTTTCTTCATGCCTACACTGTACAGGACTATGCTAATTTTGAAAGATTTCTTTTTAATCTTCTCTCATATAATTAGACTTCAAAGGCCAGTACTTTATGCTGAAACTGAAGATGCTTTGGCTTTGAAAAATGGAAGAATTAGTAGCTGAACGCCCCCTGTGCACACATTCTGTAGTGTTCCCTCTGCAATGTGTAATACTTTCTTCAAACTGACGATCTATCACTGCAGCTCAGTCATATTCACCACAGCAGATGAAATACCAGTGCATTCATTCAGGGAAAGCAGGATTCAGTTTATGTATGAAAACTTGTTTCTTCCTCATTTGCCAGGTTGGATTTGTTCCGCTATGAACAGCCATTTAGAAATGTTGTCCTTTGTGTTCTGCATGCCTTGGCTTCATCAGAGTTGGACAACATTATAGGCTCAATTTGCACATCACAATTAAGCTGATGTAATATATATAAAACTGAGCAGAACATAAAATTACTTGTTCAAGTTAAACACTTCAGGTACATCTATTGAACTTGCCAGTTGAAGAACTGACTTAAGCAGTCTGTATTTGCAAGAGCAGTTCTATCCTCTCAAATGTAAATCACTGCCTAAGGAGAAATCCTGCAACTGAAGGCAGCTGGCACAGAAACAGCAAGATATCAGCAGGTAGCAACTGGTGCTCCAGATCCTGTTCAGCAGCAAGCAGAGGATTGTACACTGAAGGCTGCAATCATTACTCCAGAAAAATGTGACACTTTGCTTAAGCAGAAAAGTCCTTAAATACTTGTATTCAGGCACCCTTAATTATAGATTTTTCCTACCTAGGTTCTCATGCCCTGCTCCCTAGAACAACCTGCATTTGCTGAAGTCAGAGGTAACTCTCTCATCAACTTCAACTGGGGCAAGACATGGCACCACAGGGACCTGGCAGCATGAAGCACATTTTACTCTTAACACCAAACAGATAATTTTTGTCACTTTCAAGTGTACTGCATGTTTTAAAGAACCGCAATGCTTCATCTGAAGCCTGAACAACTTGTTGCTTTGTTGTACTTTATTGAATCAAACTCCTCACACAGCACTGCAAAAAATTAAAAGAGTTATGGTGATGGACAAAGCAGCAGAACACTGGGGCTTCTTAGCATTCTGCAACAAGGAAATCTGACAGAGACCCCAGTAACTGCCAGAACACCCGCCCCTCCCCCCCATTCACTCCATGCAATCCCTGTTTTGACCTCTCTGTGACATTGAACATATGTTATCACCCCTCAGACATCCCTCAGCTGTAAAACCTGCTCTCTCCCTTTGTGGCACAAACTCACCCCTGCTCCTTTTTCTCCCAACAGTGCCAAGTCCCTCCACATGCTCAGAAATGGCCCTATGGCTCCTGGATGCCTTTTCCACCACTGTGTCCCTCCCATCCTTTTACACTTGCCCCACCTTGGCATAGCAGAAGGAGATGAGCAGCAGTGGGAGCAGATATCCGAAGACGAATGTGCAAATCACGTAGACCTTCTTGTGGCGTGGGTTGGGCCAGAACTCCCAGCAGAAGGTCTGGTTGCTGGTCTCGCGGTGGAAGATGCGCTGGTGGTGAGCCACGGGCGAGGCCATGGCGAAGGAGAGCGCCCAGATGAGCCCCACACCCAGCATTGCGTTGCGGGGAACACGCAAGGCTGAGGAGCGCCGGGAGTGCACGATGGCCACGTACCGGTCCACAGACATGGCCGAGAGTGTGAAGATGCTCACCAGCATGGAGATGGTGAAGAAGTAGTGGATGAACTTGCAGATAAAGGCTCCCAGCACCCAGGTGGGGAGCACGTAGACCGTGGACTGGAAGGGGATGCAGAAGAGCAGGTAGGCCAGGTCAGCGATGCTCAGGTTGAGGATGAAGATGTTGGTGGTGCTTCGGCGCTTGCCTGGCTTGCTCCTCGCCAGCACCGTGATCACCAGGGTGTTGCCCAGAACCCCCAGGGTGAAGATTAAACCGAAGACGATCAAGGTGATGAAGTTCTCAATGCCGATGCCGAAGAGGGGCTTCCCCTCCGCCTCCGGCAGCCCGGACAGGTTGAACTCCCCGCGGGGCGTCTCTGCCGCGGCTCGGGACAGGTTGAGGGGCGCCGCCGCTGGATCTCCTGGCTCCATCCTTCCCCTTGCGCGCCGGGCAAAGTTTCCGCGAGCGGAACGCGGAGCCGCCGCTTCCCGGCACCTCCGACTGCGGCGAGCCCGNCCCCCGCCGCCCCCGCCGCCGGGGAGGCGCTCCGGCCGCGCCCGCCACGCCCGCAGAGCCGCGGAGTCTCCGCGCCTCCCGCGCTGCTTCGGGAGACTGAGCTCCCCGGGCACGCGTTCTCGGAGAAAGGGGAGGTGGGGTTTTCTTGCCCTCTTTATTTCCCCCCGCCTTTTCTTCCACCCTTCAGCTTGTAGGTGCCCCCCCCCGCCAGAGCGGCAGCCGGAACCTCTGTCCTCTCCCCGGAAAAGTTCTCTCCGCTCGGTGCCGTCGCTCCTAGGGAGGCTCGGGGGCCGCGTCTCCCAGCAGGGCTAGGCGGCGCTCGGCTGATCTGGCCGAGCATCAATGTACTCGCTCGGAAAGACAGAAATAATGCAGCGCCCGCGGGAACCCACCTCAACAGGTGGCCGGCAGCAAAGAGTTTTCCCGGACTAAGCGCCGCCTTTGCTCACTCTTCTCACCTCCTGCACAGGTTTCCTCCATTAATCACTCAGTATCTCAAAGGACAAAAGGCGGCAGACATTGTCACGCCTTCCCATAAAAAGCACAAGAAATGGAATAGGAAGTCTAGCCGCTTTTCACTGCCAAATCACGACGTTCGAGAGCTCCGCCGCGGCAGGAGCGCATCCGCCTTGGAGCCGGGCAGCCTCAGGCAGCGCTACACGGAGCTGAAACGGGAGCTCCTGGAGAGCCTGTCCTTTCAGAATGGGGCGAAACATAAAACTTCCTCCAGCACACGGATGCGAGTTCATGAGAATATTCTCACCGGCACATACACCTTGTGAATTAAACGGATTTGCCTGAGGGGTTGTATCAATTTGTTTCCTAATTACCAGTCAGTGAGCTACAGCTGGCAGCAGCAGTGACCAACAGAACTGCCCAGATGTGCTGTTGGAGGCAGCGAGCTTTTGTTCACATATTATTTTTCAGTCTGCAGTTTGACGGGATTTTTTTCTACCTTTCTTTTTGCTACTTATATTGAAGCATCTCAGCAGCTGCACATTAGCTGACTGCAAAGCCATCGACTTCTGCAGATCTAGGTTTTAATTAAACTAATGTATGGTCTGCTCCATTACGTCCAAAGGAACACATCATGGGAGAGCACAATTCAGTTTATATAGATTTAAGAAACTTTTATTAGGATTGAGCTGGTTTCTACATCTGTTGTAACTCATTTAAGGATTTATAAATATATAAAGCAAAAATAAACTAGCAGGGATTCCTCAAAGACTTGGGTTTGGAATTTTTTGTAATGTGCATTCTTTACAGTTTTGTTGACATGTTTGATTACCATGCAAATCTACTAGTCTCTACTTCTGCAAGGGATGTGAGAGAGAACACTGTAAACATTTCTAGCATATATCAGGTATCACACACTTTCTGGGAACTCAGAGTATATTGTGAAAATGAACAGAAGTCTATAGATTTTCCTAGTGTTGCTGATGCCTGTGTTTGCCTATGAATTCCTTCATGTGGTGAAGGAGATACAAGATACATTTTGAATATGACTGATGGTTTGCTTTTGAATCGTGTCATGTTGCCAGACCCCTCTCATTTTCCAGGATGTCTGGAGTGCAGCCCTTGTTTTGATGAAGCTAATGCAATTCTCCATCTGATATGCTGCTGGTCCTCACCACTCACACTTCTGTTTTCTTGCAAAATAATATCTTCTGTACAAAATAGCCTGAAAGGTTAGAACAAAGGATATTACACTTAACAGAAATGTAAGCAGGAAAAGTGGGTATAGAAACAAAATCAATTTTAGCAGGAGTCAACCTAAAAATCACATTAGTGATTTGGGTGGGAGAGTTGACCATTGGTTTCATTTGGATATTTAATTGGCAGTTTTGTGGTTCAAGTTTTGCTTTTCTGCTACATATCTACTGTAAAGTATATAGTTCCTATAAGACTACCCTGAGCAATAGGGGGAAAAAACCCCAAGAATGCAACTGTATTGTAGCTTTTCTCTCAGATCTTCGGTGTGAAGGAAAGTTCCCACAATGACAACACTCATGATTGCTGTTCAGATTGTCGTAACCAAACAGGTATTGACATGTTAAACCAATGTTCTTCTTATCTAGACTGAGTAAAATTTTGATGCAAGAGAAAGTTGAGATGGAAAAGCTGTTATGAGTTCAGTGCAAATAAATGTATAGTTAAATACAGGAACTAGTTGAAAAACTACGAGAAAAAAAGCAGTAAAAATATTGCATTGCACTTTCGGAAAATAAATTTCATGTCTTTGCAAAAGAGATCTCTTAAGCATGTGCTTCATACATTTCCTTGAATCTAATTTTGTTGAATTTATTTTATTGTTTTCCTGAATAGTTTTTGACATTAAAAGATCTACTAAAACTAAAATAGCCTATGAACTTCAGAAAGAGCAAGAAATTGCATGCAATGTTCTTCTGTCTGTGACTAGAATCCACAATCATCTTCATCAGACAACTCATCTCCAAAAATTTGTTTGGCTCCAACATTTTCTGTAGCAATCAATGGAGAAAATAGTAGAAATATCTAAAAGGGATGGGAACCTACGTACCCTGCTAAGTCTAGGCCTTCACATTTACTCCTAAGTGGGTTAATCCAGAAGATATTACTGTAAAACCATACTAGGATGTCCTTCTTTTTGCTCACTCCAATGGTTGGTTATGTTATTTTTATCTTGCTCCAATAATAAAAATATTTGACTTACACTGGTACAATTTTATCTCAGGAATGAGAATTCCAATGCATTGATTAAATATATTAATTACTACTAAGCTCTTTGTTCTTATTTAACACATGTATATAGGTATAATAAGCATATAGTCAATATAATGTCAGTAAAATGCATTTATATGTTAAAATGAACATTTAATTAGCACCTCAGAAACAATAAAAAGTGCAGTTTTTAGCTACTGTCCCACTTTTGATTACATTGAATAACTGAGGCACAAAAATCAGCATCTGATTATGCAAATACATACATAGATGTCTTTATGCATTTTATCATTCCAGAAGAATAAAATAATAACATACACAACTTCCTCAGACAAGAGTTTTAGTAAAATCCTATATAAATTCTTTTGGGACTTTTGGGAGTGTTTTCAGGCTTTTTTCCATAGTGAAGTTGAAGCTGGAGTTGAGGTTCAAGGCTCTCAACTGCACCCCAGTGTCAATAAAGAGAAACCATTTGAAGTGTATTTGTACTAAAGCATATGAGTAACCCTAACCTTCAGAAGTCTTTTGACAGCTCAGTCCTTAGCTGACTGACCACTTTTCTTTGCTGCAAAAAAGATTCTCCAGATTTGGTTTTTGTTTGTAAAACACAATACTGAAAACAGGTCTATTTTAAAGACTGACTCAATTTATTTGTGAAACAGTCAAGTCAATCATACCCCATTATTTTTTTCTTTGTGACAAGTTCCTGGAGTAGAAAATTTACATTTTAAAGGTGGATGTGAACTTTAAGTAAAATTCAAAAGCCAAATAAAAAAGTCCATGATTCATAATCAACCTTTGATTCACCTTCTAAAAAGTGAGTAGTATGTAAAAGTCAAGCATCTATAAAAGTCAAGCATTAACTCCCCTTCTGTCTACATTCTTGGGAATAATGTAACCCTCAGGTCACAGTTGTCACTACATTCAGATTTCAATAGTGAAGTGTCACCAATAAATTGAAGTTTATTGCTTCTTGCTGACATTTAAAAAGAAGTAAACATCTGCCCATATACTTTTGAGAGCCATTGTCATTCCATCCTTGAGTCTATTCTGATTTTTTTCCTTCTAGTTCTCTATTCCAGTTCTTAAAAATCAGTTCTAAAAAAGCATTAAAATGCAGGCAATCGAAAGTAAATTTGAAGCTAAATTTCCAAAACTCCATTCATAATTTGCATTACTATTTAGTGCTTTAAAGTAATATGTTTTAAGCTTAAAAATTGTACATAAAAACATGTATCCATTTTTTATTCAATGCCCAGAAATTTTCTCTGTAAAAATTGCCAAAAGCTAAACACCATGGTCTAACAACTTGAACTTGCTTTAAAGAGAGTTGCTTGTTTCATTTTCCTTGATTTGTGACAATTACCCCATGGGATGCTTTTTAATGTTGGCTGCAGAAGCAACTTGCCTGTGCATAAAAACACAGCTGTGTTTTGTCTAAAACAGAATCAAGTGTATTTTGATGAATACTTGTAGTACAATATAACACAATAGATCAGGTCTTACTAAACTCAGGAGAATGCAGCAGGTATCCAGGTCATGGGCACAGCAGCTGCAGAAGTCTTTTAAATGGACAATTATTCCACCTTCAAACTGCTTCATAAAATGTACAACTGACTGCAGTGAGGTCGTAGGCCTTATGACAGGCTTAAGTTCTGTAAAATGAGTGTCATGTTTCTATATAGGAAAGACAGAAATATGGGCTCAAGAAGCTACCTTAGGCACGATGTTGGCAAACATCAAAATTCTCAAGGCTGAAAGAGGTAGCAGTAGAAGGAAGTAACTTGGAAAGCGTGATTCCAGCTGAAGCAGGTGTGTGCTGCTGGCACGGCAACCAGGAGTTTGCAGGTTGCTTTGTCTGGGGTCAGCTCCAGGTGCAGCCAGAGGCAGTGAACATCTGATGTAAGGGAGAAGGCCAGGACCTCACTGTGCAGCCCTGGAGACCTTGGTCACCAGGGCAATTCTTTGGGCAAAGGGAGAAAACAGGTGGGCAGTGGACAGTGGATAGACACAGTGGATACCTTTCCCAGCAGTTACTGCTGCCTCTACGCTCTCCTCCATCCTGGCAGCAGCAGTAGCAGCAACCTTGGCTCCTTCAGGCTCCTCACAGCCCTCAGAAAGGGCTTGTGTGTCAGCAGCACCCTGGACTTGGCTTGACACCAGTCTTCCTCATTCAAGAGAAGCAAAATATGATTTATACACCTTGCCAAGGAGCATGGAGATGGCTCCAAATACAGCTATGAAGGAAAAAGATGTGAGTGGATTGCCGTTTTCCTGGAGGCATCATGTCCAAAAAAATGTGTAAATCATAATTTTGATTTTTCTTGGAATATTGACTTTTTTTTATAGGGATACCTATGTAAGCATACATTTATGGTGTGTAGGAGAATGGTAAAAATATACCTCTATACCTGTGCAAAGGCATTGCAAAGATGTAGTAAAGAAAACTAGAATTTTTATAGACAAAACCTGCTGGTTCACTATTTCTTTTAATTTTGTATATCAGACTGTCATCATATCAGCTGTGAGCCACGAAACAAAAACCATAACGCAGATTTAATGGTCATCATTAGAACTGCTATTAGAATTACCATCAGATCCTGTCTGCTTTACAAAATATATCTTCTATCTTCTAGTTAAAAAGCCTGACAAAATTATTTCCGGTTACAAAGTTCTGGGGGTGACTAGAAGGTTATTTTCTTTTACAGGTTTGTCTGTTGCACACCACTTAACTGCTGTTAGGACTTTGGCTGCATCAGAATTCAGGGAGAGGGAATTAATGTACAGAGATCAAAATGACAAATTCAGCGCAGCAGATTCATTCCATAATTGCCATAGGTCTCAACTTCAGGTCTTGCAGAAGCCATTTTTGGTGCTGCTGGCAGCTCTCTGGGCTTTAGTGAATCCTTTCCCCAGCTCTTGCAATTTTTTTCCGACAAAACAGTTTTACTTTCAGATAATCACTGAAACACTTTATTGCAGTGGATGGAGGTAGCTTAAGCTTGGTTTGAGCCAGACTTTTCTTCTTTATTGGTTTTAGTAACTGCCTGAGTTGAGGCTTGTGGATTCAGGCTCAGTTGTGCAGTGTTTTAATTTGCTCTAGGAGAGGGCTTCATTCACAGTCGGGATCATTAAAGTGATCCTATTTTTCGTTTTTCTGACATTTCATGGGAGATGTTATTACTCAGGGTTTATTTGAAGTTCACCAAAATTATAGATGTGGTTGCCTTCCCTTCCCTCATCTCTCAAGACTCCCTGGGCATATGCAGAACTCCATGGAAGAGGGTTTTGCTGAGGAGTTCCTGAATCTATCTGCCCCACATCTCTGAAGGCAAACAGAAATCAGAAAGAAAAACAATTAATTGTGTGTAACCAATCTTCATAAATACCTACTTATCATAAAACAACAGCACTGATGGAAACCCCCCCACCTTTGTAGACACTCCTAGTGCTCAGCTATCGTTTGCAACCAGAAATCTGTCATTGTTTACTTACATTCCTAGTGCAGCAACGTAAGTATACTCCTCTCTTATCTAGGAATATGGAAAAAGGTGTATTCTCCCTGCTTTTGCAGACACTTTTCAACATCTGAAGACAAGCAGCCCTTGCTGGAGACAGTTCAGACTCACACATGCCCACCTGGTGGAGTATCTTGAGGTAAAAGTTTGATCCAATATACAAATATTCCTTGGTTTTCCTCCTGGAAGGAAAATAGCAATGTGCCTTGGTGTACAGTGATCATTTTTAGTGAATCCAGAGGATTACATAAGCTATCCTGAAGAAGCATTGCAAGTAGGATTGATGGCAGAACATCCATATTTTGTGCCTTTACATATCCATCTTTTCCTGTCAGTTCTGTGTGCATCCCTTGCTGCACCCCTTGGTGTCAATAGCTCAGCAGGAGAAGCTGTGTTTGCTTTTGGCCATCAAATGCCCTCATGACGTTAGTTTTGAGGTGTTTCACCCCAAGGAATCCTGCAGTAACCTGTGTAAATCAACATGTAAATAGGGTAGTTTCATATTTAATATAGTGACAAATGATATAGTGAGTGTCAGAAGAGAAATTATTCCTGTATTTTCTTTGATATTTTTAAGAAATTGACTTTTAGTTTTAGTTTGGATTTGGTGTGAAAAAGAAGACACACTAGCTCATTTTATCTTGATTAGATTCTTGCTCTATCTTTTATTTTTTCCCCTTTTAAAATAACTACAGAAACCACCTTTTGAAACTTCTATTTTTTAATAAAAAGTAAATTTTTGAGTTCTAATTATGTTTGTCTTCAGCTGATATCCCACTAGTAATTGTCCTGAAATAACTCAATCACAGCATAAATTTAGTAGAATATATATTATTATTATTTAGTGTATTATGTTTTGTAAATTTGTGAATCTGTTTCCATTTTTTAAAAAATTAGGTTAGAGCGAACTCTTAGGTTCACTGATTTTGAAATCTATCACTGATGAAATTTGGCTCAGCTGGAACCTTGTCAGTTTGTACCAATGTTCTATTGGGTTTTGACATTTTATAAAAAGTTATTTACTAAAGAAATCCTCAGTCTATATTCACATAGCTGTTTAAGAATTTAATATGGCAACATAAATTAAAACACAACCTTTTTAGTTTTGTTATGGTGGCCTGTGTTTGATTTAATTTTTTTAAGGAAAAACTGAAACACTGAAGGGAAAAAGTATGGGCACAGAAACTAAGGAGTAAAACCACTTTTCAAGTGCTTTAATTATATTTTTCAGACTATTTTTTAATACACTTCTAATAAAGACTTCTAAAAGAAAAATATTCAAAAGAGACATCTGGAGTAAATTGATATCTGAGAATTTTCAATAAACTGTTTCAGTTGTGAAAGGATGACTTTATTCATGAATAGGATCTTTTGCTATTCTTACCCAAAAATATCGTGTCAAGAACACGATCCATCAGTTATATCTATCAGTTGTTTCCTGGAGATAGAATAAACTCCTCAGATTTTTTTGTATGAAAAATAATCAATAGACAAAACGTTTATTCTGAGATGCAGAAAACCCAGAGTAGTGTTGTTAAATCCTCAGCAGAGCTTATCCAAATTGAATTTAATGAAATTTAAGTACTTCAGGGATTTTGTTTCGTGAGCTTGCTGCCTTTCTTCCTATTATTTATACTGTGATCTTTTCTAAGAGCAAGATGTTTGCAACTACACAATTTCTTTGCAATACCATAGGAAAACCTATGTGTCAGAGAGAGGGACAATATTGGTAATGGCCAAAGAGAATGGGTTTGTGTTTAAATTGTGTTAGGACAATTCTGCACTGGGCTCTTATAGTACACATTTCCTTATAAAAATTCTGAAGGAAAATTTCAATGCTTGAAATTTTTGCTGCATTAGGTTACAGAAAATAAACCAGCAAATATTCAGTAGAACACTTTGGAAAACCTAATGTAGACAAACTTGAATCAAACAATACCACACTAACTCATGGCCACTAGCAGTCACATAAATTGCTTATTTTTGTATTTATTAGCCATCACTAAAATAGAAAGCTTCCATGTCAAAAATTGTGTAATAAATGACATATTTTCTTCAACAGTTTGTCTATATTTATGCAAAGTAGACAATAGTGTGGTATTGGCAAGGACTTAAAGCTGAAATTCTCTCAAGGTACCCTATATAGTCATTATGTCAGACACCATTTGTAGGTTTCTCTCAGTAAAACACAGTTTCGTGTCCATGCACACAACCTTGACTGACAATCATGAACTTCAGGAAGGGAGACTGTACACCAGCAGATCTTATCCCTGGACAGGGGTGCACCATTAGCAGTGATGTGTTGGGCCAGCTAAAGCTGTTCCACAGGTTTGTTCTAACAGTCAAAATTTACCATTATTTTCTGGATACACTGAAGAGCAGGTAGCTTCTTAGTGTTGAAGACATGATCATAAAAGTATGTATTTATCATTCAGTATCTGTTCCTCGTTATCTCTGTACTTAGTTGTTTCTTGGAAATGAAATACAGGTATTTAAACCCTAAGAAGCTCTGAAAAGGCAATAATTCCTAGAGGTCTAAATCTGCAAATGCAATCCAGGTAAAATAGGCTTGTCAAACGTATGGTCTGTGATGTGCGGCTGCCTCCTGCAAATTGTGTTTCTTCCAATTTCAAACAATTCTGGCTTAATACAAAGAATTACCATGTAAAATTATTAATATTGTTACTCTACTTGAAAAAAAAACCAAACCAAAAACCCAACAACAAAAACCGACTTCTTTTTCTTGAGCCTTTAGAGGAGACTTTTCATTATATTGATTATGGAAATATTTTAGAAATTTTTAGCAATGTTATAACTGGCTGGATATCTGCCCAAAAGAGGGCTGTATCTACTGGGGTTTGATCTAGAAATTCTCCCATGCTAGTCTGCAAAATCCTGGGGATCACGAGAAAATGCACATCCACACCTGAGTTAGGCGAAAAGAATGCCAGCTAAGAGAAAGCATGACACATCCAGATTATCAGAGAATTTTGCCCAAGTAAAGAGAGATATTAAAAGCCACTTTCCTGAAATTTTGTGTTTAGGTGCTTTATTTGGATTATTAGCACCGGTATATGGGATATTAATGTACTGGTTAGTTGCATCTTCTCTTTCTCATTTTGCAAACACCGAAAGAAATTGATGGGGGAAAAAGAGGGAAACATTGTAGATTTTTCAAATTTTTTTAGCTCAGGAAGCACGTTATGATCTAGATTACACACCTAAACTACACGAAGCTTTATACTTTAATAAATTGATGGTTTCTCTAATTATTATTGGAGCATGAAATGCTAATGAAATCAGAGTTGTGGGTTCTATTGTGAGGCGGCCCGGGAGGCGATGCCTCTGCTCGGTACCCAGCAGAGGGAGCCCGAGAAGCTGCGCAGACAAACGGCGTGGGAAAGTGAGTGACAAAGCAGAAATGGAGTTGGGGGAAAAAAAATTGACAAAGAAAAACTGATCTTGCCTTTCTGTTCCTATGCTCGAAGCTTTTACACAAGCTGATGTTTCCATCTATTTCAGTAATGAAATCTGTATGGCTGAATGGTTTCCTGGCTGAAATCCTGCAGGAGGACAATGAAGACTAAATGATGCATCTGTATTTCTTTAAACCACATCTAGAGATTATTTTTTTTAATTAAGTAGTTAGTGGGGATTTGTGTACAGAGTTGCTGAAGTGCTTTTTTTTAAAAAAAAAAAGATACATTGCCTTAACTTCTCCTAAGGGCTGTCTTTAATTCAACAGACTAAACAAAGTAAAGATATTAGGTTTGAAGACTCAGAAATGTGTTTTCTTCTTTAAGTACTGGTAATAACTCTCTGATGTCATGATGGTAACTGGAAAAGCCAGTTACCGCTAGCTGAGGTACCATAGCTGTATAAATGAAATTAGAGCATTCATATTCGTTTTGTATATAGTTTTTAGGGTTAACAATGGTTCAATGTCAAAACCAACTCATGTATCGAATGGGATAACTGCAAAACGTTTTACTTCAGACATGTCCTTCTCAGTAATTTCATTAGTTACTTGAATTGTGGAATAAAGACTACACTCAATGAATTTGCAGACACTGTTGTTGTCAACACGTTCAATCACAAGCTTAGAAATCAAAAAAAGATCTGAGAAAAACTGAAGAGCAATGCCACTCCCTTTGTGGCAGAGTAACATCTACTCTCATTCAAGTGAGGAGCAACAAGTGAGGCAGAGGTGCTGTAGAAAAAGATCTCTGGGTCATAGTGGATTTTGGGCTGGACCATGGCTGAACAATGTGATGTTATTACAAAAAAGGCAAATGCACACTGGAAAATAAAAATCAAAATCCCCTGAAATTCTTAGCTCAAACGAAAAAAAGATGTTATTTAATTTTACATTGCACTTTGTGAACTACTGAAAATCTAGTTACTAGAATAAGTTAATTACTGGAAGCCTACTAGTTGATTGGTTTAATGGGAAGCAGAAGCTGCTTTGTGCTGCTGGGGTCACATACATTTAGAATAAAGTTTGGGTAACCTGTTTTAAGTGACTAATAGTGAAAGTTAAGCACTACTAAGTGCTAATAGTGAAATGTTTATCAGAACAAGGAGAAAAATAATGTGGCTTTTGAAAGCACTTAAATAAAACAGCTATACTAAATTTGGAGTCTGAAGTTTGAAGTTTTCATCAGTGTATGTGGATGTCTGTGTTTTGAAAAGTTAGAATCGGAATGTGCTTAATGGGATATACATTTCTAAATGTAAATGGCAGTGAGCCACTCTATTATCTTAACCTTTTCTCCTAGTAATAGATGAAATATGGGATTATAATTGGAATGAATGTTCCTTACAAGAGGTGATTTCTTAAGATGGTGGTCTAAAGAATTCAGCAATATCATTGTCAGATCTAGATTCTTCTGTGGAAGGGCATGGGTTCACCTTCCAGCAAGATGAGTTTTAACACCACTTCATAAAATTAGTGCTGGCCCTTTCTGTATTTTTAAACAGTATAAAGTGAATCAAGTTTTTAAATTTCAAATATTCATAAGGAAATATGAGAATCCTTTAACCTTCTTACAGTACTATCAGTAATTATGGAAGTTGTACAAAAATAATTTTTTTTTCTTGTTTCAATCATTTATGGTTGCATGGTGGATGTGGTATTAAATAATCTTTTAATTGCATGGTAGCTCATGCAATAAAATCAGTGTTCAAGACAATTGATGGAAGAATTTGGATATAATATGATATAACATCACAAAAAGTACTATTTAATTGTAGATGTAGTTAATTCAGTGAAGATACCCCACAAGAGCATCCAATGATTATTGAATGGATGTGCTGGCCTTTTGATTGCTACTCGTTAGCTGGACTTTATAATACTTACATGATACAGGAAAATTATCAGCAGAATGGTACTTGCTTCTTCTCTGAGGTAAAAGTTGGCTTTTTTGTGGTACCTTGTCCTCAGTCCCAAACATCTGATTGAATGTTCACACCTTATCCTCTGAAATGTACACTAAAGGTACAATAAATGGTGTAACCTGAGTGGTAGTTTCTCTTTGGCAATTTCTCTGAGTGATAGTGGGTATTGAATGATGAATAACATGTGAAACAAGCTTCAAAAATTGTGGGCAGGAACCCAGCTTCTGTTTGCTAAGCCTCCCACTCTCTGTGTTATGGTACAGACTCTCTGATTCACAAGTTTTTTCACAATGTGACAAGATCCAGTCATGAAGGATGGCAGATTGTCACAGGAGCAGAAGGGAATGAATGTTTCTCTGTGGCTGGAGTTTCTGCACTTCCACTAAAAAAATAGGAGGAAATGGTAGAAATTCTCTTTGTTTGAAGTTGCTGTTCCTGACTAGATTTTTAAACAGGATAGAAAAAAAAAGGCAGCCTATGTTACATTTTAGCACTATAGATTGATTCTTCAGCTTCGATTATATTTGTAAACCCCCCCCCAAAGAAAAAAAGAAACCAGCAATCTCTGGGAAAAGTTACAGCTGGAAGACTGGATCTGAGACCTGGGTCTGAGACTCAGTTCTTTCCATGGCTTTAATGCTATATATTGAGCAAGTAACCAGACCTAATTTTTTTTCCCTCCCCTCCCTTGTCATTAGTTTTTCAATTGCTCAGTGTTTTTCAGTTGCTGAGGTACATTACTGGCCAGAGATTTATGAATACCTAATGAGAAACCAGTCTCAATATAATTTTCCTGTCTGGACCTGATGGCCACAGGTGAAGTGAACTGTGTATCCCTTTGCTTATGTTTGTTTCTTATAATTTCTCTAAAAACAGCCCAGCAACAAGAATAGTTCTCTTATCTGTTCCCACAAAGTGAAAGTGAGTCAATTAGTGATAAGAATAGAAGCCCTGTGCTCCAATTCAGACATGCAGCTCTTTGATCTTCCTAAACAACAGCCTCTAAACAATTATTCAGAAAATTCTTCTGGGTTTTATTTGTCCCAAATCAGTAAAAAATCCTTCAACTTTTAATTAATGTTAATATTCCTAACATTTTGACAAGACAGGACATTTTGACATGATCAAACAGTATCTAATTATTTCGTATTTATATTTAAAGGAAATGTGAAAACTCGATTGCTACTAAGAAAACCATATGGAAAATACCTTTAAGTAGCTATATGGCATCTGCAGGTAGGAGTATCATAGGGTACCTTACTGATTTTTTTAGGACTAGTAGGATAGCTAATTGTGTGCTTAAGTGGCAGTACCACCAAAACGCTGAGTGGCATTTTGTTAAAGCATTCCCAGATCTAAAGCCAGATCATCACTTTTCAAGATCAAAAGCTCTTAATTCCTTTTCCTTCCCTTCCGAACAATTTACTATAAATAGGATGTTACTGCTACCATAAAAGAGGAAAAAATTCCTTTCAATCAGTACACTTTTATCACTAATGACAGTTAAACTGGAACTGGATTTCTTGTCTGCTTGTGAAGATTTATAAAAGGGCACTTGCTACTTTCCATGATTGGAAAAGCAAGAGCATTACATCCCACTTCACAGATGAAGATTGGGCTGAGGTCAATTCTGACAGCTGTGAGCATTAGTTCCCTGCATTGCATATAACATTATGACCTGTCAGAGAGAGAGAGAGAAAAAAAAGAAAATATAAAAAAAGAAAAGGAATAGGAAAAAGCAGAGCATAGAAATGTGATTAGAAGTGGGAGAGACCAAGGGGCAACTCCCTGATGATGGCTGTGCATCCACTGTCTGAAATCTTTCAGCCTAGGGAAAATTTAGGGTTGAATTACATATTTAGTACAATACAAATCCATTTAATAGGGCTGTCTTGTGGCAGATCTTCAAACACAAACATGAAACGGCAAGAAAACAGACCTGGTTTAAGTTTTAACTCAAGGACCATACAAATAACAGAAAATAGAATAAAGAACTAGCATCTCAAAAGTAATTGTCAAGGAGATTGGACAAAACTTCACCAATGAAGTGTTCTCCAGTTTATCAATTATCTTGAACCTTTTTGTAAGGTCCTTACAGGTGATATTGCTTGTATAAATAGGGCATTGCCACTGCAAAAAACAAAATGTAATTCTGCAGTATTGAAGTCAGAGGAAAAATTTACCATTAAGTAGCTTGGCAAAAGACCCAAATGCCAAACTTGTTTCATCATGGTTTCCACTTTTCCTGCAAATAAGCCTAAATGGTACTAGGCAGGGACGATATTTGGTAGGACTGGTAAAGCTGAGAGATTTGTAGCAAGTGATTTTTATACTTGAGCTACCAACTTTATACTCAAAATCATGACATACTTATCAAGAAAAACATAGTGCAATAAGATTCCCTGAGAAAATTCTAATTTTAGGGTAATTTTTCTATAAATTTCTGCTTCTTCAGGGATTTCCTTCACTGATATCAATAAAATTGATATGCTGCTCTCCTGGGATAAAGTTTTTCCAATCACTTATTACTCAAAGGAGATTATGTTTATATTGAAAAAGAAGCATCATTGATTATGATTTCAAAGGCAAAATTAAATCTTATTAAAAAGCATCAAGAACCCTAAAAAGATGAAGGAAATTGCTTATTCAGCTTATAATGATATTAAGCACTTCGGTTTTAATTACTTGGTGTAATGCAGGGAGAGGCAGGACTAAAATCTGTGACAGCAGCAGATGAAATGAGGCTGTGAGCTGCAACACCAAATGCATGAGAAGCTGTGTTTAGAGGCATTGAGCACCCTCAGTGATACCCCCCTCTTTGGATTCTTCACATTAATCAATCTCATAATCAGGATCAAATCCCTCTGCTTTCAGACAAGATCCTTCCCATTTGAGAACCACCTGCTTCCACATCAGTGACTGGCTGAGGTGTAGTGCTGGCTCATAAAGATCTAAACTGTGCTTTGCCTGTGGGCTGTGTGTGCAGCAGTTCACACCAGGGCCTCAGGACCTGCCCTGTCCTATGGGTTTTTCCATCAGGCATCTGTTGCTTCAAGGGTAGCATCCCTAGGCCTTGATTCCCTCTTTAATATTTTGTATCCCATCAAGACTGGACACAAAATGCACAGCAATGCAAGGCATCATGGAAAGTACCTTTTACATTAGTGCTGTAGCTAATGCAAAAGTTGACAACGTGTCACATAGTTTTTGGTAATGAGTCAGATTCTTCTTTCAGAGTAATGGCAGCCTACTGAACTAAATGCCAAACTGGTCATTAAAACTTGTGTTAGAAACATTCTTTCTTATCACAAACTGTGCTAAGAATAATTTTATTAACTTTTTTATTCATAAAATTTATTAGATTTAACATTAAGAGTCTAGGAAATACCTCACAATTAATGTGTCTTGCTTTGGCTGTCTCTTGAGTTTGTGCATTTTCATTTAAGAACTAGATTCAGTTTTTGGATAAAGCTAAGCTAAATGATCCTGAACTTTGTTAGGTTCAGATCAGTAGAGAAATAGTTGAAGGATAAAATGACCTTTCTTGATCAATCAGCTTTAACTGACATGGGGGAAGGTCTGTTATTTTTCACCATTAATTAAAAGACAGATGATCACTGAAGGGCTTCTCCTTTTAAAGGTATTTTTTAAGCACCAAATATTCCCTACTTTAATGCTGATAATACTATAGAACAATCTTTTGCTGTAAGATATCTGGATTCAAATTTGCTGTCTAGATTCAGATTTCAAATTTTTTTCACACACACCAAGAAAGAAATAATCATTGACTTGAACAGAATTAGAAGTACAGATCCATACAAAATTGTTAAATCCCTGCAAATAAACTGGGCTTGTATTTATTTTGAAGGCTGAGATTCCCTTGAATGACAATGAGGAGCTCATCTGCTGGAAGAGCAAAACAGCGAGTTTAAATACAATAAGAAACTGGTTAAAGGATTTTGGACAAAGAACAATCCCTGTATTAGTGGAATGTAGTGTATCCAAACAGCTTTGCATAAAGTCACTTCCCCTGAAGTTACCACTGCTGTTCAGCCACAGATTTAAGACTGCATTAATTAGGCTCTGGAGATTTATTCCCAATAAATCTTGTCTAAATTCTTTTCAAGGACAGAAGTGAAGGACATAGAAAACCCATTAATTAAGGCTGAATGGAAGGAAACTCAGAAGTTCACTTAGGCTATATCTATGTTACCAGATTAATTTTGTTCAGGAGTGTGTTTTTGAAACAAATCCCCAGCTGACACTTGTTCCTGTAATTCAGTTCTTCCCACTCAGGCTGAGCCTGGAGGCTCAGTCTTACAGCTGAAGCTGAGCTGGGTGTAGGATGCACTTCAGAGTGCACATGATGCACTGCAGCAGCAGGTGGATGTCCAGTGCCTCAAGCAGACTGAGTGTGGTTAGGGTAAAACTGCTGGAAATATGTTTATTATGGAGTTTGGATCCCCAGAATTAACTGTGTGGTTTGACCAGCCAGCTCCCCTCGTGCAGTGCTACTTGGTCCCATAATACAGCAAAAATGCAGCTCTTGCCTGAAGGCAGGATGATAATCATCTTTCTAGAGCAGTAATCATAGGTTAAATAATTTGTTGAGCTTGGGCCAAAGTCAGGTCCCTTACTGTAAATGTGGGAACGTTTTATACCAAGTAGAATAAATGGAAGAGGTTTTGTTGCTTTGCTTGGTATGAAGAAGTATTAAGTCAGTCACTCAAGCAGCAGCTGTTTACAGCTGGCATTTCAGTGTCCTGAGTATCCCTTCTCAATGGGTTTGCATGGCGTAATGAGTGTTACATTTGGCAGTGGATCTGCCCTAGCACCTTCTTTACTGAGACTAATGACAAACAGTGAAAAAACATTTGAAAAATAAAGAAGCATTTGCACAAATAATTTGTAACTTCCTTATTCAGTTGATGACACTATTATTTGACATGTGAATAATAATAGATAGCTCATTCTAGTCTTTCATAATAAATGCAGTTGCATAATAGCAATTTTAGAGATCTGAAGTGGTATTTAGAAGGCAATTCATAAGAACAACAGATTTGAACAGGTCTTGACTGACTCCTTTGATTAATCATCCCTGAAATTTGCTTAAGAGTTTGTGCTAAAGAAATACAGCTCAATGGGAAAAAAAATGGTGTTTAACTTCTTGCTTTGCTAGACTCCCTTTCACTCAAAAGCTGTTACAAGTCAGAGCCTTTTATATTGAACTTTATTAATCACATAAAATATAGTATATTAATAAACCCAGACACTGGTGTTGCCTGGGATAGAATTCATTTTCTTCTTAGTCAGTGGCACAGTGCTGTGTCCTGGATTTAGTGTGACAATGATGTCGATAACACGCTCATGTTGTGGTCGTTGCTCTGTGGTGCTTACCACCAGTGCTGAGTCAAGGACTTCTCAGTGTCCCCCGCTCTGCCAGTGAGCAGGTGCAACAGAAGCTGGGGGAGCATGGCCAGGACAGCTGATCCAAACTGGGCAAAGAACCACAGAATGTTGTTTTCAGTCGATAAACTGGGGGACACTGGTCAGGTCCTGCTAATTGCTGCTCAGGAATGGGCTGGGTGTCAGTCAGTGGGTGCTGAGAAATTATGCATCACTTGGTTCTCTTGGGTTTTACTACTCTCTCTCCTTTTAAATAAAAATAATACGATTATTGTTATATTCTAATTAGTATTATTGGTATATTTGGGTTTGTTTCAGTCATTAAACTGCTCTTATCTCACCCCATGAGGTTTGCTTTTTTCTCCAATTCTTCTCCCCATCAGGGGCAGGGGAGTACTCAGTAACTGGCTGGGGTTGAATCACCACAATATTATTTACTTCAAACTCATAATAGCTTGCAATAAGCTTTGTTCTCTGAAAATTAATAATCAGCTGAAGCTGTGGGTTTGCTTGTTTAAAAATGTCCAGTATTTTCCCTCTTTCTTTCACATGAAATACACATAAATAAAGATATTTAGAAATAAAAAACAATTAAAAATTATTAAAAATATTTTTTTTGTCAGCTGCATAAAGAAATACAGATTCAGAAAGGACCTTCTAGGTCAGTTTATTGCAGACAATCACTGTAGAAAGATACGGTACAGTCACCTCAGTGTCATGGAGCAGCAGGAATTTCATCATTATTATTGAAACATTGCTTCCTTGAAAATATCTAATTTTATTTGCCTTTTCATAAGTCCATTGTCCTAAGAGAATGGTGACTAAAAAAAAAAATCCAACACACTTTTAATCTTGGAGAACACCTAAAGAATCTAAATAGGATGTGTTAAATCAGTTCTGTGATTCTCTACCTAGACTCTGACATTTGTGGTTTGATATGTTATTTTCCTTACTGGTATTTTGTAGGTGGAGAGCTGTTTCTGTATAGCTGTGTGTGTGGGCACCCATGCATGCCCTTATTCTTCAGTCCAGGAAAGCAGAAAGGTTTCAGATCAAATTTGGAACTATGACAAAAATATTTTAATCTGTTCCTAGACCGTATAAAATCAAATTCCTGTAAAAGAAAAAAACCTTTAAAAAATAAGTCTGAGTAACTAATAATAACAGAGATCTGGCTGGATTTCCAAGATTTTTATCTAGAACTCAATCTCCAAGTGAAAAGTTCACCGAGTACTTAACCTTGGCAGCTGCTCACCAGGCTGAACATCACCTGTGTAATTTCTCTATTAATTAATAAAGAAATTCTTTATTTTTATTTTGTTTTAGAATAGTTTTATTTAGTTTTTATTTTAGTTTTATTTAGACTTTAGTTTTAAAAATATGATACTAGAGAATCAAAATTTGATCATTTCAGGCACCCAATCTGCTAATTGCAAGGTTCTCTTTCATATGATTCTTCCAAATTTTCACACCATGTTGACTTTCCTTCTCAAAGAATTTAAATACTGACCCATGAAGAGCATTTTTTGGATCTGCACAAAGGGCACAATCAGCAGCAAAGGATGCTGTTCTTTATATACCACCTTGTTACTCATATGAGTCAATCTAACAGGTAAAATGGATGAAAAAACCTAACACTTTCAAGACACTTATTTAAAAGAGCTTTCCAGTAATTTCTATGAAAGGCAGTGTTCTCTTAAAGTACACTCACTTGTACAAGGCTATGTTCTGCTGCTCATTCTATTGATTTTATAGGAATCAATCATTAAAAATAAGGTCAAAACCAAAGCTGCTTTAAAGCTCTTGCTCACTTGCTCACCTTGGCAGAAAAAGAATAGAAGCAAATTCTGATCAAGCTCTGCACTTACTTACGAGATCAATATACACTACTGAAATTTTAATGGTGAGGCATTTTTTAATGCTTGGAAATGACCTGATTTATGTGCCTTCTCTCAGGAATCTAAGCTCCATAAGTAAACAACAATGATGAATTTAAGTGCTCTAAAATGGCCTCCAGAGGTCAACTCGCCCTGCTGACTACCAAGAAAAACTAAACTACTCACCCATGCTGGAGCTCTACAGCACCTGACGGTATGCCAGTGTACTCAGCAGCAAAGACATAAATAGAAATAAGACCCTCTCAAGATCTCATAGGTTAAAACCCCTGATCAACCCAATTGCTCTCCCATATGTCAAAAATCAGTGACAGTTTCTTGTAAACACTCAGTCTATTGGAAAGATGACACACAAGTTATAATTAGAGCGTGTTACATGGATGGATTCCAGACTACTTACCCACTCCGTGTGCTTGCCTCCTGTAATGGGATGTCTGAAAATTAACAGAGCTATCTTTCAGATGAGTCTTTTCAGGTTATTTACCAGCAAAATACATTTCTGGGGGACAGCTCCAGAATGATTCATTTTTATAACTGTGAGAACTCCATTTTCCTGTCAGTGTATTTCTGAAAGGAATTGTCTTTGCATTTTTCAGTCTGCTCTAGCAGACCTCTGTCAAGGTATGCGTATTTTTTATTTCACAAAATCTCCAGTGAAGTGTTTGGAGTACTAAAACAAAACCGGTAAAAATTCCTCCAAGAAAATGTTTAATTAGCTCCTATTTTTCTTTTATTTTTTTCTTAATTATGCATTTTTTATTTTATTCAAGCAAAACATTTGTGTGTGTAAACATTGCTGCATGCATGTCTAACTCCAGTATTTGCTTGTGGTGCCAATTCACCAGCTTCCAGGAGCCCTGTGAGCAGGTGTGTGATTGCTGCTCACGAGTTCAGTGGTTTCAGTAACAGTTTGCAGAAGACACTGGACTTCTTTCTTCTTCATATTAGTGCTACCTTCTGGCACCAAAGGTTTAGCTGGCTTTCACCTACCTTTTTTTTGAAAGCAAAGTCGGACCAAAGGTGGTATTTTGATGATGTTCTTCCTCATTACATCATCTTCTCAAGTTGTAAAGGGTTACATTTTTTAAGGACTCATACCTAATTTTCCTCTGCAGCTTCTAGCTCCTGCTGCAACACACCACTTTCAGCTTGATCTCATCTTGATAATTATTTTGTTTACTTATTTTATTTTGTTGGGAAATAATAATTGCATTACTATTTTGCTGATGCCGATCCTTTGTGCTGCTTAATAAAAATAAAAATATTCCCCTCAGACTGAAAAAGACAAATTTCTTATCTGAAATTCAAATACAATGATCATACTAACACACCTAGTGGTTTAGGTGCACTTCAGAAAACTGGCACGAGGAAGGTAATTCCTCATAGAAGCTGCAAAAGCAGGAGTAGCCATTCTCCTAAAACAATCATTCTTCTCAAAGTTTTGTCTCCATTTGTTAAACTTAAATAATAACTCAAGTGAGACAAAGGTCGTTTCTGGTTTTTGGTTTTTTTTAGTTTTGGGGGCTTTTTTGAGTAAGTTTCTTCTCCTTGCATGAAAGGGCTCATGGGGTTTGCAGGCATTTCTCAGTGTAGAAAGTGCCAGCAGTCCAGCATAGGATTGCAGATTATGGAACCTAATAACACACGTTAATTCCAATGGTAAATTCAAAAGAAGTTGAAAATCCAACAGGTCTATAATGCCTGAAGTTTTGTGAATCTGTTTTAATCAAAGCACTTGTGGCTACCTTCTTGCCAGAAGTGGTCTATCAAGATCTGTCAAGACAGCTCTTGATATGTTTGCATGGTAGGGAGTGATTTGAGAACCAGGCAATTGGAAAGGATATTTCTTGAAGATGCACTTGACTTTCTTTTATAATCTTTGAAGAGGGCAGTGAAGACAAATGCATAACCATTGAGGAAATACTAATTACGCCTAGGAACGTCTACGTCCTTTAGAAACTTTGTTCCTTTTAAATTCTGCTGACCTCCAAGTGATTGCAGTAACTATAGTGGGTTCTTGGATCAGTTATCTAAGCAAGCATCTCCCCCTTCCCTCTCTGTGTCATAATACAGCAATCAGCAGACCTGCTCCCAGAGAGCTGCTTACACAGAGCCACTCATTTTAGCAAGCAGGGTGCTACTGGCAGTACATTCCAACTAGGAGTACTTGAATTTGCTGGAAGTCTTTGGCCCTGAGAGTTTCTTAATCTCTAAATTTGATTTCACTGGTGAGCTGCATGGGGGAGCGTGGGAGGTAGCCTTAAAGCAATTTTACTGAGCCAATTGTAAAAAAGGTTCTGTACGGAGCAGGGGGAGAAGGAGGAAGGGGAAAGAAGAAGGGGAAAGGAAAAGGAAAGGAAAAGGAAAGGAAAAGGAAGGCTGGAAAGAGAGCTTATAAGGATCAGTTTACTGAATTTAAAGTTGGCCACTATGAGCCCTCTCTTTAATCTCACTCCCTGTGGAGAGGATATGATTTGATTGATCTAAAAATCTGTAACCACCTATTAAGCTAATACTATCTAAGAAATGCTCGTTATATGAGTTATTTCTGCTCTGGGTCATAGATATCAGAAATGTCCCTTTCTGCCTGTGCTTTTCAAAGTGTAATGCTTTCTACAGTGACTCATTTAATTAAATTTCTTTGCATATCTAAAGAAGGAAGTTGAAAAGACATAGCTTATATATCCTGCCACCAGATATTTTTAGAGTTCTGCATATTTATTTATCTGCTAGAGACATCAAAAAGGCATGATAGCATTTTTTTGTTATTTACTTAGTTGAATGTTCTTGGATACCATGATCAAAAATTGTGCAGCACTTTTGAAGAAGTTTTGTACAATTATTCATAGGAGATAAGGTCATTATCTTCACAGTCACCTGAAAAAAAGTGATATTGCATTTCTCCTTTATTAATGATCCATTTCTCTAAAATCTGCATGATGGTAAAAACCACTTTTGTGTGATTTAGTTAAAAAAGGCCTACTGAGCAAATCTCACCTTCTAGTCTGACTGAAGAATGTGTTTGCTATTCCATATTGACTCAATTTATTTTGGAAAGTATCTGGTCTAATAATGCAACAACTCCCAGTGAAGTTCCATTGTTACACAGGGGAGCAGAGCAAAGATTTTTTTCCTGGTATTTGACAGCCCAACATTTGGTCTCCCTGGGGCTTGGGTGAGGGAAGGGAGATGCTAAGCTATAAAGCTAGCTTAACTATTTTCACATACACATGAATATTGGGCTGCATGTTAACTGGTACCATAAATGTGCCCTCCTTGGCTAGACGTGCAAAAGAGGGGTGTCTAGATAGAGAGGTAGAAGCAGCCTAGCTTCTAGAGACAGAGGACCAGCTGCTAGTGATTTTCCTTCTGAGGCTTTCTAAGATCTACTTCAAGACCAGCAGAAGCATTCCTAGTGAGTAGGAGAGGGAGTGGGATAGGGAGGTCCTTGCAGGAAGTGTAGTGATGACCACCTTTAAAGCATGAGAGTGAAATGGATTAAATAAATTAAGTGAATTTCAGGGAGTTTTGTCAGGTTTCAGGAAAATAATCTTTTATTGATACTCTTTGATTGGTGGAACTATTCCAAAGGAGTTTATTTTTAACAAAATACAGTTCCCTTGTTTACACATTCACACAAATGCTGTGCTTTTGTCTGCACTGAACCATTCTCTGAGCCCTTGCAACAAATGACAAAACATACACTTATATATGCCATGGGGTTTTTTAATCCTTATTTACTGACAGGAGCAAGGTGTCAGAATCAAACAATCTGAACACTCAGCATTTCAGAAAAGGTCCCCAAACCAATTTCATATTGGTGTGTTCTTCACCTGTTAATTTCAGATGTATCTTGTATCTACAACCTGCTAAAGGAGCTCTGTTACGGATGTGGTTTTCTACAGCTTGATCACTTTGGAGTCAATTCTGGTTTTCATCTCAGAATGCCCAGGCTACAGGCCTGCTTTATTTTCTCTTGAAGTCAGAGCTGGCCCGAGTGTTAACTACAGATCAATGGGCCATGTGTACAGTTGCAGGTCAGATAGATAGATAGATAGATAGACAGATAGATAGAGAGACAGACAGACAGACAGAGGACTTGTATATCTAACATATAGTCTAATAAGGTATCCTGTGCCTTCAAAGGGCATAGAGACAGAAGGCTGTACTTCCTCCTACTGTTTTGTCTATCTCAGTTTGAGACCTGACTCATATTTTTATCTATGTGAGACTCTTCAAACATTCTTTAAGTATACATATGCATTATGAGAGTCAAGACAACTACTGTCAGTGCTCACAGACAAAGCATTTCTTCCTGGAAATGTATTCCTGCTGTATTTTAGCAGTGAACATTTTGCTATCACCTTCAAAAACAGATGGGATCTTGACTGCTTGCTTTCTACCAAGCGGCAAATATAAATGAAGACTAGATGGTAATGATACAGAAAGGTGGCAAGTGTATGGAGAAATTATGTTGCAGGAAAATCCATCTTAGGATGTATATATATACATAAGCAAGATATTGCTTAAAGGACCTTGCACTAAAATTTTATGCATGGGCATCAAGGGGGAATTTTATCATTTTTTGCTGCTTAGTGTGAATTTACCTGATATTTGATCCTTTTTCCTTTCTCTGTATATTTGTCATCATGAAAACATGGCTGAAAAGTAATTCCTAAATTATATCCCTGATAAAGTTTTCGTTATTTCTCTTGGTGGGTTCTGCCTACTACAGATCAAATCAGCAAGAAAAGTAGTCCTACCACATACTGTTTAACAGAGTACACATAGTGGCTGTTTCTCTGGTGACATTGGCTGAGTCTTGTCTTCAACAGTGGCAATTTTTGTATAAAAAGAGTACTTTGAAAAAAATCCTTTCAGTATGTAACCAATTAATATGCAATTGGCTAATTGCAGCACTGTGAAAGTTGAATTGCAGGGATAATGCTGTTTTCTACAGAGGTTCATGGAAAGAAATTGGCTTTTCTGGAGGAACTGGTTTTATAAGGAACAGCAGGATTCTAATTCAAATTTGGAGTAATCTCATGGTTTACTGCTTTTAATTTAGTCTTGTTTGTAACTCGAAATACCTGCAGCAACCTGCTTTGTCCCCACAGAGCTTTAAATCTTCGGGGGTTTTGACCTTTGTTCATTGAAGAGAATCTTTTGGAAACAGTCAGAAGGTTTATCAAACTCCCAAGTACCTTAGAAGACTACATGCTCATTCAAAGTGCCTATAATAAAAACATTTCCTCTGAAGTCTTGATGGGAATTGCAGTAAAAGAAATCATTTTTTCTTTAGTTTCAGAGCTATTATAAGGAAATCAATAATACATGATGGGGGACATTTAAAAGAAATGTTAAAAAACTTGGGATAATGGAAACCATTCTTCATGCTGACACGATTTAAAAAAAAATGTTCCAGCAGAAATAATAACTTTCACATGAACTAGCGGTCCATGAATGTCTTTTATGTACATGTACAAATGTGGACTGTCTTTTCTTTAGAAAGAATAATTTTTCTCTAAGAATAATGCTTGATGCTAGATGTAAGCTCTTACAGTTAAAGCAAGCATAAATTAGTGTTATTACTATAAATTTGAGAGCCACCAACATATCATATCATATATATGATATAATCTGGGATCTCCATTTTTTCTGAGCTATTTACATCAAATTTCTTCTTTTTTTGGGTGAAATCAGAAGGATTGGTCATGCTTGATTGATAAAAAATAGTTTTGCATGTTTTAGTTTCCCTTGCTTTCAAATCAGGGTAATAATTTCAACAAAATATTGTAAGTCTTAATTTGTGATTAATGAATGCTCTGTTTTTAAGGATTATTTGTTATCAGTTAAAACATGGATTTTTTTATGTCATTAATTTTTTTCACATTGTCAAATTTTTTTGTAAATGGAAGCAAAGCCAGTTTTTAAAACGTCTTTCTCACAGAAAGGATAACATACTTTCACCTAATAGTTGATTTTAAAAAAATAAAGAAGGAAGCATTTTACTTTTGATATACTTCTTTTATTATAGTATTTCATACCATATTATGGTACAGGGGGAGTGCCTGGTGCAGCACAGAGGTACAGAGAGTGGCAGGGCCCTGCATGCCTGCTGACAGCAGGGCTCTTTCCCCTCTGGTTTGTCAAGTTACAGCAAATGCTATCATTTATGGTGCCAAACTCTTCAGTTTATTTTTCTAATGTGTCTTTCGCTACATCATCTTTCTGTTTGTTTAGCATATTGGCACCATGGTGCAGTGTCAAGTGCAGGTTGCTACTGCAATTTAGCCTGTCTGCAAGCAAAGATGCCAAGCTTTTTCCACATACTGAGCTTTGTTTGAAAGAAGTCAAGTGAATTCACACGTTCCCTCAGCACAAAGTGCAACATCCCTCTTCAGAGCACATCATCACAGAGAACAGCATGTTCTCTGTTCAGTGTGAATCTACTGCATGTACCAGAGCATGAAACACTAAGAATTCCTTTGGAGGGGAAGCTCTTTGAAAAGTATCCTGAAGATAGCTCACATAATTTTATTCACCTACTTGATGCCTAACAAAAGTCATTTAAGCTCTGCTGTGATGAAGACTGTTTTTACATGGTTTAAAATAGCCTACACCAGTTGCAAATGAGTCTTACGCGGCTCCATGGCTGTCACAGAAGGTGGATCAAGCCCTATATCACATGGGAGGGAAAACATCAAAGATGTGGGATAAACACTCAGCATCTGGCATGACAAATGCATGCAGGTTTATTTTGCAGAGTAGTCACGAGGATATACTGGAGAAAAAGACAAATGGTGATGATTAATGTCTCTTCCAATATAAAATAACTTTCCAGGGATTTTCCTAGAATGTTCACAAGACAGTTCATTTGCAGCACCTGCTTCATAGATCTATTTTACTCCCATGTAGGACTTTATCTAATGAAAGCAAATCTCCTCTGGCTATGTTGAAGGTTCATCCAGTGAGTATTCCTGGGTACTCTGCAGCCATAGCTAACAACCCTGACATGACCCACGTACCAGGGTTTCTTATGCAGAGCTCTTTTATCAGAGAACTTTTGGCCTATTCTTAATAACAGGGCAATTTCTTCCTGCCAGCTGCAAAATAATGCTCATTCACAGGGTGATATAAACAGTGTCTCTTGGTATGTCTCCTTCAGTAACTGAGAATAAAAGGATTGCTACAACATGAACTTCCCATTATTGCTCCTACTGCTGCCACAGTGCCTGCACTATTCTCAAATAAACCCCATGTGCAGTAAAACTGCACTAATTCTTCTACCTGAGAAATCCAATATCCCATGAATACGTGAAGGATGATATTGGTTTCAGTCAATAGAAAGGTTTTTAATATTCCAGGGTTTTCTGAGCAAAAATCTCCCCCTCCCATTCTTTAAAGAGAATGTTTTGCAGGAGCATTACAGATAAAGTGAAAAAGAACATGCATCAAAGTGTGGATTTTATATCTGAACTGTTGGAATCACAATTATTTTTGATTCATATGCTAAGCCTGTGCCAAATCACCATGAGTGTTTATGTGTGGATATGCACAAACACACATTAGCTCTGAATTTTGGTGTGTTTTGCTTTATGGTAATCATAAAGGCATGCTCAGGCCAGGAAGGAACTAGAGCATGTTCATGAATTATTGATCAGTCTCAGTGCAGAGCCAGAATTTTCTTTTGCTAATATGCCCAGATGGGCTATTACTGTTTTAGGGAAGTGATTTAGAGAAGGAGAATGGTGCTGAGCAAAACAAAGAGAACAGGAGTGGCTCTTGCCTCAGGCATACTGGGGTTCATCCCGTCAAAACCTCATAATTCTTACGAAATGTCTTTTTTGTCATTCTGTCTTAATGGTAACATGTGAATAGCACAAAACAAGTTGTAAGTAGGAGGCAGCATGCCACAGTAAATGAAATATGTCAGATGTTACAGCATGTCCAACATGTACTTTCCATATATATATATATATATGTGTGTGTGTTTGGTTTTTTTACTGGTGTTTTAATGCAGCATAATGCATTTATCCACTTGCACAGTATCTCTATTCCAGAAATTTTCTGGCTATACTCAAGCTTTCAGAGATGAGCCTGTAGTAATTCAGTCAGTGCAAAAACATTGCAGAAGAAAATCACAAGACCTTTTACAAGGTTATAGCTCTTTTCTCTGGTTTCCAAACCAGAAAAGTTTAACACTGAGTTGTTTTGTCTTCTTATTGTATTACTGCTAGGAATAGCACACACTGTTCTTACTTTGTGCTCTGCTGCTCACTGAAATATCAGTTGTGTCACACTTGCACAGATTTGAAGTTGTGCACAAATCTACTCTTGTGTTTTCTGCTGAGAGCTTCACCAGTCAAAATGTGTTAGAGTGGCCACTGAGGATGCTTTATTCTAACTAGCTTCCAGTGAAGCATCATTCTTTTCTTCTGGTGAGGTGGCTCATAGGGGGTTTTGTGGCCTTATGGAAATACTGTTTTAATTCTCTATGTCTACTACTCACCCCTAATAAAGAAACAAAACAAGAGAGACAGCTTAAGGGCTGGTTACTACATCCAGTTCCCTCCTGTGGTATGCTTAGCAGTTGCACACATCCTTTCACTGCCATCATGTGTGATTTGTGAGAGCAAGGGCAGGAAGCATTCTTTTGGCAGTGATATAATGGTTATATTTGTTTTGGAACCCAAATATAATGGTTATTGTCCAGTTTCAACGCTTCAGTGGCGCAGCTCAACCAATGCACCTACAATGAAACTACAAGGGACAATGTACATCAGGAACCCAGAGAAAAGGGGGTAGAACCAGGAGCATCTCACCTGGAGAAAGCTGCTTTGTGTGGTTTTAGTGGTCACTATCCTCAGAGGCATTAGTGAGCAATTTAGACAGGCTTATATGGTGTCCTGTCAAAGGGAGGCTGCATTTCAGCAGTTTCTCTCTCTGGAAAGGGAAACGACTGCAGCTGTATAGTCATAGTACAGCTGTCCTGAATTGCAAAATTCCCCCAGCAAAGATAGAAATCCAACCTATGTAATGGTCTATAAAAACCACTAAGATTCTCCTTGATTTCTGTGAAATTAGGGAACAGTTCTTGGCAGAATCAGCAGTATCATAAACAGGCAGATGGTTCAGAAAGCAGCAGAGAAGGAGTGCTGTACTCCTTTCCTAATTTAGTATGAAAAGTGGGGGTTTTGTCTGTACTTTTACATAGATCCACCTGCATTCCCTGAATTGAAAGAAATATGCTCAGTCTCTTGATTTAAATTTCTACTATGTAGAATTATTTTTTTCTGTTGCTCTCTAAAGCTTAGCTTACCTCCTTTCAAACTGAGCTAAGAATGTCAAGTTAATGTTAGATTCCTCTTGCCTACAGAAGGGAAGTCACAGAGCACCTCTTCACTAGCATCAGCCCCAATAAGGTACAAATCCAAAGGGTTCAAAAATCATTCGGCTAACACAGTTAGAAAATAAAACTATTAAGGAAGTTTTAAAGATCTTGCATGCCTAATTATTTGAAACCATATCCTGTACGTAGACTGATATTGGAGGAAGTGAAATAAAGTTAATTAGCAGGTATTTTGGCATTCTGCTCTGTTTAATTCCATTGCTACATCCTGCAAGGTCAGAGTATCCAGAGGCTAGTAATGAAAAAGATTTGGAAAATTCTGTCTTGACTGAGTGGCTGTCAATAATTTTTCCTACACCATTGCTGTACATATTATTCTACAAGTTACCTGACCAGACTTTGCTGTCATAGATGCAAGTGGTCACTCAACCACACTGCTAAGGTGGAGAAATAGGAGGAACATTTTTTTTATTATTCAATTACTTAGAGAAAACAACAATAAAGCCACAGCTTTTGAGGGGTATTTGGTTACCTGGCTCACCTCAGCCTCTCAAACTGAGGAGGAAGAGGTGTTTGCAATGACACAATCCCTATCAGGAGATGGCCAGGACCTGTGCTCCCAGGTAGAATAATGCTGCAGAAATACCGGCTTATCAAGCCAAGGGGGTGAACTCTCAGGAAAATGGATAGATTACTGTGTGTACACTATAGGTATACAGTCCCTGGAGCAGATAGTGTGTCTGATAAAAAGAGGTATGACTACTGTAAATCCAAAGGAACATCTTTTTTGTAAATTAAATCTGTCTTTTGGGTAGTCCCTAGAAGCCTGGTGCTAGATTCCTGAATGAGTTCACAGCAGACTCACACGTTAAAAAGTCTGAAGCACCGGATATGTTTGGTGCACATGGTTCATCCGTGTTGCAGCTTTGCAGAAACACCAGAAGCAAATGGTATAGATTTTTCTGGCTATCCTCAAGCTTGTAGAACACAGGCCTGTGGGAATCAGGACTGATGAGGAAAAGGGGCTGGGAGAAAATCACAAGGTGATCTTTTAAAAGGAAACAGCCCTTTTTTCCTCCTGTATTTCAAAACATAGCAACTAAATATTTTAATCTGGTTAATATTATCTTGGTAATGAGTGACCCATAATGGTCTTATTTTCTGTAATGGTGTTCTCGCAACCCTCCACTCTTTGCACACATATACATAAATCCATGCAGAATTTTATAAGATCTGGTAAAAAGCACTAGCACCACTACCACAGAAAACGAAATCTTTGTTGGCAAGGGGTTCAGGTTTAAACTTTTCTTTAGCAAGTAGAAGTGCTGATAGATCTCACATTCTTTTCTGGATCTTAATTCTTGTACTACATGCCTTTTGAGTGATGTACTGTATTTTTGAGGATAAGCATATCTTGGGGGCTGTGGTATGTTTTTTAAAGTAAGTATTACATAGTACAGTCATTGGATCTGCATAATGTTACCAGAAACATCTGCAGACCTTCAATTCCCTCTAATCTTATTTCCCTGACAGCTACAAACTGATGCTTCAAAATGTAACATTTACTATGGACCAAAATGTTTCTTCTCACCAAACAGAATTCCTCTGCCCGAGAAATAGTCCAGTGACAACATCAGTAAGGTAGGGTTTGTGGTGGTGCTGTGCTCAAGAGGAAATATAAATAATTTGTAATTCTTGTTAAAGTTTCAAAGTCTCAGTCCTCTAGTGTGACCTTTCAGATACTAGTGGGTTTTTTCCCTAAAAGTCATCAATGGTTTGTGTCACTTGACTGCAGCTTCTCAGGGTCATTACTTCTTTTGCAGCTGATTCCGAAGTCAGAATGCAAGTAAAAGCCACCACTATCGTAACCACATAAAATCACTTTCATGGGTTTAGGTGTTAGAATGGCAACATTTGTTCTTGTTAGAATATTTGGACTTTCAATATTCTAACAACTAGAAAGCTGCTGCAGGTGCTGTGGGATAGCCTCTAATCAGTGTAGGTTTCTATGTTTGCACGTGGTCAGGAATGGCTCTTAACAACTTCAGCCAGTTGCAAGAGCTGGTAATTCTGTAATGAGAAAGAACAACTTGGATAAGTACTACCCACTGGTGAGATTAAGTTTGCCTACTTATTGACCATAGATAATCTAAAATTCTCATCCTCTCTGTTAGGCAGTTATCTAACATGACTTGTGTTTGTGTTTTCTGACAATCCCTCTTTCTTGCCTAACTTTGATCAGAAGTGACATTTAGATTCTGACACGATGCAGTCAGATGAGAAGTAACTGCCTCATAAAGCTGTTGTTGGCACACAGAGATTGAAGGAGGTTGCACTGCTTCATGGCCAGTCTGTACTTTGAAATGTTCCTATCTGGTCCCAGAGCAAGACGTTGTAAAGCATCACATACCATGCACAAGACTGCTGAACAATAAGGTTGTTTCAGTCGAGTGAAAATGTATACTTCACGTTTATGGTACTGGTGGTAGAATGAAGAGAAGTTTGTATATGGGTCTGTTACTTTCCAGAATATGCTAATTCACTGCTCTTAAATAAAATGTGTTACATGTACAAATCCAAGTCTTCTTGTTTTGTCAACATCTGTGGTTACTGTTTCAGTCTTACACTCTTCATCCAGATTCCCATTTCTCAGTACACAGTCATTGTCTTCTGGGTGATTTAATAATGGTTGATAAGCTGGACCTTCTGCAACTTACATCACTTTCAGAAATTTGAATTAGAATAGACTTCATTTCTAGCTTTATTAATTCAGTTGGGCTAACCATTATAACATTTGTTAATTCAAAGTTGGTTTAATTTAAACTATAGAGAAATATTGCCATTGTATTAAAACTTTAGCCATTAAATCAAGCTTCTAGGAAGAAGCTTCTAGGAAGAAGATACTACTCTATCATGTATAGAGTGGTTTTACTTGTTTTAAGTGCTGGAACTAATGCTCGAGGCTGAATCGTATGCAGTAGGTTAAAAAAGATTATGATAGTTCTTTTTAGTCTTAATCTCAAAAATTAGTCTTTCATTCATAGTGAGACAGGTACAGTTATATGAGAAGCTCTGTCAAAGTGAGGCAAGAAATCAATTGGACTGAAATTTGAAAGTTCGTTGAGGAACATTTAAAAATAATGCAGGTTGGGCATGCAGCAGATCAAAGGAAATCCAAAGTAGGATAAAACTGCTGAGTTTTAAAAGCCAGTTTGACAGTAAGTAGTTCAAGTTCCTTGTAAGCAATTCAAATGTTCTGAAGTTTGGGAGCACAGCTGCAACAATCCTTTGTAATATGAAGAAATGTACTTCCTCTCCCTCTAAAAGGGCTATCATTAAATCCTCTAAACAATCCTTTACAAGCAAAATGGATCCTGACCAGGCCATGGACCAGCAAAGTTATAGGGAAAGAAGCATTTTCCTCAGCTAAAAGAAAGAGAATTTTGGAGATTTGTGTTTTAAAAATGAAAGAATTTTTTCTACACTCAGTTGGAACTTGAGTAACACATATGGGAAGTCAAACCTCTTTCTTCCTTTTTTCTACTAGCTTTTTTGACCTATTTATCAGAAACTATATGCTTTTCTAGTCAGATATAATGGTTGAAACTTGAAAACTTGAGAAGCAGATACAATACACCAATGAAGAAGTTTCAACATGCTTCAGTCCCTGATTTAAATTATATTCATATGCTGTGCTAGCAGTATAAAAAGATTAGGAGAAGATGATGTTGGTTGAGACAAAATTACAGAATATACCAGGCCTGGCTGTTTGATTAGGTTCAATCTACAAGTCCTAACTTCCATATTCACACCCATTCATCAAGTGTAGACAGGTCTTTCTCCTAAACTTAGAGGCTGCCAGCTGCAGATGGTAAACATGAAATAGTGCAGTACTTGTTACAAAATGTGAATGTACTACTTTGAGGCAGTATCACTTGAACTGCTTGTGTTAGACTTCTCTGGATTTTAACACAACTAAAAATTCATCTGGTGAACAAATAGGTCTCTGCTATTTCTCTTGCCTAATGAAGTGAATTGTATTTGTTTGATTTTTTGTTGTGTTATACTTAAAGTCCCAAAAGTGTTTCGAATTTTGTGTTGTAGAGTGCATCCTGTTGACAACTCCTTTTTTCACAATATGAGATCCATATAAACACCAATTCCCAACAAGTTGCTATGAGGGCAGAACCAAATGTCCAACTGACTGTCTTGCAGAAGAACTGTTTGCTTAAATTTAAGTGCTATACAAGACAGCTGCTTAAATCTTAATGCAGTAAAACCAAGTATGAAAACAAACTGTATGTTTGTATCTTGAAACTTAGTCAGTTTATGTGAGAAAAATGAGAGGGACAATTCTGAGTCCATCCTCCTTTGTGCTGTGCCAGCACACATGCATGCTAACAATCAAATGGCAATGGAAATTTCCAAAATGCAAATGGTAAAGGCCTGCAACTTGTCCTTTTAGGCTTGTCTACAACGTTTACTGTAATTCTTTCTCACTTTTAGGAAAGAAAGGCATTCAGGCTAGAAATTTCCATTCCTTGTTTTTGTAACAGTTTTTTTTCAGAGGACTTGAGTAAGATCAATCGTGCAGAGACTGGAAAAATGAAAATGTGGAGCTTTCTTGCCAATGTTTACAAATAAAGCCTGAAAACAAAAAATCTCTGTGATGATAATCTCCAATCATATCTGCCCTGAAGTACAACACTATGGAGGCACTGCTCTTTACTCTGTGGGTTGAGTGACAGAAAAAGCAGCAGCGACCTCACAGTTTTTGTAGGAAGCTAACATCTGTGGCCATGAAAGGCTCTTGTAGCTGTCACTGTCATTCTTGCAATTTTGGTAGAAGATTGTACCAATCTTGACTGCTTTTCTTGTGGGCACACAGTGTGCTAGTTACATAGTATGATAGTTTGTATAATCACACTGTGCTTGTTCACTGAAGTGTAGTTTTGCTAAGTGAGACGGTTAAATGCTGTGGGCTGAGTTGAATTCACTTATGCTGTTCTACAAGCACAAGCTAAGCCAAAGAGACCTTGGCTTTTTTGCATTCAAAATGTGACATTCCAGCATTTACTAAATACTTTGAAAACAAGCTATACACAATTCAGGCTGGGTACATAAATGAATAGAAACATCTGTCTTTAGTTTCTGACTGTACTCTCCTCTTCACGTATTAAGTGAGCTGTGAAACATCCTGGTGCTGTGCTTACAAGCAGCATAAAATATCATGAGAAAAGAAAATGTTCTGTCTTTAGAACAGTATTTCTGTATTTTAGTGTAAATGTGATAAATAAGGCATAACTATGCATTACCTGAACATTGTGGGGAAAAACATTGCCGAAATACTGAATTGCTGTCTATCTGCAGAGCACTACCCAGCTGTGTGCTGAATGAGGCAGGGGAACCACTGGAAAATGTCATTCAGTTATGTGGTTGGACAGTGATGGCCCTGATGTTTGCATATCTCAACTTTAGAAATCTTGACTTAATATGTTTCCTGTCTGTAGTTGGTTTGTTTTCTAAGTATTATGTATTCAACGAGTATCAAAGTTTTTGTAACGTGGTAAGTAACAATCAAGACAGTTCGTATTTCCTTAACTAGCAGTCATAAAATAATGACAAAAAAGATGGAGAAAGCCTTATAAATGCTACAGTAAAATTTAATAATTTTGCAGTTTTATATAATTACTTCCACTTTTTTAATCTTTTCCTTGTTTCTGTCAACATTTCTTCAGACTCTGCTTTTCTATCCTGTGCTGTCACTTGCATTTCAGAACAGCAACTGCTGAAAAGATGGATGAGAACAACTATTTCTAAATTCCTTTTATATCTAGATATTGTAATAAAAATACAATGAGCCTTTAGCCAGTGATTTGCAGCATCAGAACTCTGGTTTTCACTATATAAAATGTGCTCAAATGTGCCAAAACTTCACAAATAACAACAACAACAAAAAAAAAAGAAAATTAAAATACTGTTAAAAATTCATACTGTAATAGCATTTACTTGCATTTTAACATTTAGATGTTTTTCATTCTAAAAGTTCCTTTTTTTTTTCCTTCAAATTCTGTGCTAAAATAGTGCATAAATTCCTGGCCAGACAATTGCACGTCTGCAATAAAATAGATGAAACTGTAGCTAAAATGCAGCATGAAGTGTTAGGTTAAAGGTTACTATCTTTAGACATGAAAAAATATATCTAAAATAAACTGTTATCTGTAGTGACAAATTTCTGAATTTTTCTTTTCAAATGCAAAAATGGCTGTGAGTATTGCTCTCAGGATTGAATTGTTAGCTGAATTCTTTATGTAAATACATCAATGTGAAACAATTTTGTAAAATTGTTTAGATCCTAAAAATTTCAGCAATTCCTCCCTAATTTATACTTGGTTTCAGGCCATTTCCTACTTTAAATTTTAATACTATACTTTACCATTCAGATGCAATAGCAATAACTTTTCTGAGCCTCACATGGATCAAAACTAAAAATCTTTGACAGCCAACCTGACAACATCATAAATGTAAATCATCTGATTGTAGGCAAAATTCCTCTTATTTCTATGGTGTCCTAGTTGCTATAAATTAAGTATACTCATTCAATGCAAAGATAAAGCATGAAGTGTAGAATTGCATAAACCATCAGTTGAAATAATTTAAAGCTAATAAATAATTGCCTAGCTTTGGACAAACCTATGCCATATCTGCAAAAGATCATGATCTAACATGTATTTAAACTATTCTGCAGGTCTAATGTAATTAAGTGCATGAGCATCAGTGCAAGATGGAGAATTTAGGAGGAAGAGTGTTTAATAATACCTGTATAGGCTGTCAGTTTCCTTTCTTTTATTCAGGAAGGACAGTACCTACACCAGCATTATCTTCAGGTGCACCTTTCAGGAGAGTAAGAGCATAATACCATTTAAATATTTTGCACAACTGATATCTCATTTGTCATCATGTGCCACCAAATACCGCAGAACTGGTGTCAGATGGAAGACCACATTCAGGAAAGGCACTAGGTGGCACAGAGGTGATTATTTAGGGCAGTGCAGAGAGTGGCAGGAGACCTCAGAGGCTTCATAAACCAGCAGTGATTAGTAGCAATGTAAACTAATCCTTTTTATGCAATTTGCCATTGCAGACATTTAAAATTGCAATTCTGCTGTAGCAGAAGAATATTGCCCATCACTTTTAATCTTGAAAGGGTTAGGATTAAAAGAAATAAATTTCCTGCCTTGACAGACCACAGGGACTTGTGAATTTCCACTTGCATTTCTCTTTCTTTCTGCTCAGACTGCTTTCTCAACCTTTGCAGGAATTGCCTCAACTTTTTGGAGTTACATCTGCTAACGGAGCACAGGTGCCTAGGAGAAAACCTACATTCTCCCTAAGGTGTAAGTTGACACAAAATGGTTGCTGAAGATTATTGTAGAAAATGGTATTGTCTTAGTAATTCATTCCTAAATCAGCTGCTGGGAAAAACGCCAGCATGTCTCCAGGCTCTTCTGTCCAGGAGTTCCTCCTTTTTGCTATGGCTCTCTTAGTTTCCTGCTCTGGGAAAAGGACTGACATTAAGGATAATGAATGTACTGACTCACACTTCTGTTAACGATTCAGTTGTATTAAAGATTCTCCCTTTGTGTGGGCACAGGAAGCTGGGCCTCATTAAGAGTTCAGAAGGAAAGATTAACAAACCAATTAATGCACTAGAATACGACAGTCAAGATCTCTGGCTCTGATTTCAGGCTGTGTTATAGCTGCAGTATCTCATGACACTTCTGGATTTAGTCAGAATTTGTTACATTAGAAGATTGTTCATACTCACAAATTTAAGTAGGATTTCCCGTTGTTAAATATCAACACTAATAGTCCTTGTTCCTTCTGAGAGACACAACTTGCATCGCTTCATCACTGTGTATCATTGTCATGCCTTTAGTTAAGTCAGTGCAAAACCAAAGGTGAAACCCAGACAGAATAATCCCCCACATTCTTGTGGTACTGTAGACAAAATACTGACAAAATAGATGTATTCAATTTATAGTTGCCAGCTTAGTTCAGGAAAGACTCATCAAATTTTGTGGTGCTCCTTGTCTCGGTAAGTAAATAGAAAAGGTAATTTTATAACTCTGTCGCTAGGCAAAAACTCTTTTTTATTGCTTATTTTCAAAACTTTAAAATCTTGAATGAACAAAGATACTGCTTTTTGAACTGTGAAACTTCCTCAGAGATGATAAATATTGCATGTATGGAGGATTGGGTTTGTATTTTGTTCTTGGCAAAGGGTTGTTTACACAGGCAGCAAGGAAACAAAAAGTCATGTGGCTATTAAAAACTACTATATTTAGAGGTTGGTGCAGCTAAACTACTCTGTCAGGTAACTATCAGTGTCTCAACAAGACTTCCATCAAAATGAGCTATCCTTCATGTTCGTAAAGATTTGTATTTTATTTCAAAAATGTTTGCATCTCCCACTAAAATATTTGGAGACGGGTAATAGAAAACAGAATAAAATAGAAGTGATGGTAATTGATTCAGCATATTCTGAAATCCTAAGCTTATTTACTAGTATTTATTGTACATTATATCACTTTGAGAGTGTCAAATTAAAGATGTAAGCTAGAGGAACTAGCAAGGGAATTAGAAGCTGGCTAGAAACTTCATTGTATTCAGATATTTGTTCATTCAAGTTTTAAGTGCCACTGACTGCTCACTCTTCCCTAAGCTTTCTATTTCCATCTTTCTATAATTGTTAAATGCTATTTTAAAGCATAGGGTTTACGGTTTTGGTTTGCTAATGAATAACTGGAGTCCACAGAACATGGTAAGTATAGTTGTCTTTCACTTGGTTTTGTTTGTTTGCTTTTATCATCTGTTTCTTGCCTTTCTACGATATCTTTAGATCATAAGTTCTTCCAGGTGAAAGCGTTATATTTTTCCTTACCCTCACTTGATTCATTTTCCCTAGGTACACTTTAGAATCGTTGAATTAAGGTTGGAGAAAACCTCTAGGATCAAGTCTAACCTTTGATGAACACCACCATTTCATATGTCAAAGTGCCGCAATTTTAATATATTTTAAAATTTCAATGTATTGTAATTGCTAAGTGCAAGAAAAGAACTTTTATCATTTTTACCTGTAGACTTGTTTACAAAATACTCAGCTGAACATTTTTTAAGGCTTTTTCCCCACACATTTTTTTCACCTTAGAGTAACTGCTCAAATTGCTGGTTATGCTTTGAAATAATTGACAGTCTGCTATGCCTGTTTCTAAAATTCAATCTCATGTTTAATGATTCTCATTGGAAAAAGAAATAATTGCTTAGACCCCTTAATTTTAAATGTACTTTGGGAAGAGTTGCTTATGACACAGTTATTCCTATTCTGTTCTCATATTGTTCGTCTCTGAGTGACTGCAAATCGCAGCAAGAATTCTGGGACACATATAATTAATGAGTACACTTGGTTAATGAATAAACATTAGAGAAAGAATGAAGTGTCCTCTGGTAAGTATCACTCTTGTATCCAAGGAAAGGATAGCTGACAGGCCTGGATGGTGTTCCCTTTAACACTATTTACTTTCTTGCCTTTGGAAGGGATTTTGCTTTTCTTGCTTGGGGCAGGAGGTGCAGAATGGTTTGTGCTCTGGTGTAGTTATTTACAGGGTCCTTTCTTCACCTACTGTCTGTTGCAGTCAGTATTTTCTCTGAACCCTTCCCATTCAACATTTCAGAGTATCACAAGTAAGTAAGGTCCTTGGTGTAGAAAATGGGCACAAATAAAATAAAGTCTAAATTGCTGTGGACATATTTCAGATGGGACACATCAGATTTCACACTGACCCATTTTCTGTGTCTAAGCTGGACCAAGAGCCTCAGAAAATACATGTCTATCCTTCTGCCCAGCAAGAGCAGCTTGTCTTCTCATTCTGTTTTTCCTGGGCCAGACAGGAATGGCCAAGGTGGTGGCTTGTCATGGCACTGGCCCATGACATTGGTGTAAAAAACAGATATACTCTTCCAGCCTGTTCTACACCAGGAAGAAAACACTGTGGGTGCACACGAGACCAAGAAATTACTTGCATTGCTGGAGATGTTCTACTAGAGGTAACCCCAGTGACGAGATGGGAGAGCACACAGCCGTCTGTCAGCTGCAGAGCACAGAAAGGTGGGAGCTGTGGTGCAATGGTATTCTCTCTTTTAACATTGCAGAAGGACCTGTTTCTGGCAGAACCCTCCATTAGAGTGAAAGGAATGTGTTAAAACAGGTGAATTTCCACAGGAAGAAGAGATTTGGCCAACATGTAGCTTGTCTTCATCCCAGCTTACTTGTGCAGCAGTCCCGCTGTGTTACAGGCAACAGGAGTGAAGTGCAAATCAGACAAGGCAAGCATTCATCACTCTGCAAATTCTGTGCTCATTATATGCATATCTTACACTGATTTTAGGTCGATTACTGGGGTAACTTTTTGTAATTCCAACATACCACCGTTAGCTAAGACGTGTTCTTGTGTTTCACCCAAGAGTGGCAACAGCTGAACTTGTTACCACTCATCTAAGAGGAATTCCAAAGTTACCAAAGCGGATGGTGACTCTCAGCGTGGTCATCTCATGCTTCAAAGCAACACATTGGAAAAGCTTCCTGAAGTGAAAGTCTCAGAGTCCCAGTTTGTTCCCAGATCTTGTCAGGAGATTTGTTTTGCTAGATTGATTTGGCTAGATTGGTTTGGCTAGAGGTTTTGCAGCCCAACACAGTTGGATGTCAGCAGATGCAGTAGTATGCTAATACTACTACCGTAGTATGTTGATAGCAGCATGTTACCTTTAGAAAGAAAAAAATGCAGATTTTGCATATCCACCTAGGAGAAAAAAAATCAGCTTGTTTTCCTGTTGATCTTCTTTGAAGACTAAAACCAGATATTATATGCCAGACAGTAAAGAGTGTACAATTTCTGTAGGGTAATTTTTTTTTTAATGAAAACCTGTGACAGACCTTGTCTTTATTTTACTTCTTTACCTTTCCTCCCACTTTTCTAACAGTAGTGTTGGAATTTTAAAAAAGAAATTGCACCACATTTCCCAATTAACACTCTCCACTGGCAGATTAGAGTTTCTCACAAAATAAGTAGGCAGGAGTGCCTTATACCATATTTTCCAGTTCATAAAGTGTAAGGAATGGAGTGAGCTATTTGCTGTTGGTGACAGGCCCAAGGCTTTTACTCCTCGATCTTTATAGATGTACAAGCCACATACCAAGACAAATATGTTAGGTTTTGACTGCTTCTTGCTGAAATGCATCTTGGCCCTATCCCTATTGCATACCACTCAAAATTAAGTGGGGAAACAATTTTTTTGAAACCTTGTTGAATTTAATGATCTGCTTTGTTCGTATGCTAGAACACTGTGCAGGGATTTCAGCCTCAGGACCTGGTGTTTCAGATGTTGTATCTGCAGAAGGATAGATCTAGGAATTGTCTTGGTTAATTTTTCTATATTTATCAAGAGTGTTTAATGTTCCCTACCCACACAGAGTTGTTGGAGTTTCTTAGTACATTTCATCCAGAGTCTGCCACAGTGCCTTACTCATGACTCAAGGCATCAACTAACACTTAGGGATTATGTAACACATGATGCTTTCTCTTCACCACAGACTATGTCCCTCAGGGGCAATCTCCTTACAGAGGGTCATCTGATTCACAGATGATTTTGTCCGTAAGCTCATTTCTGTACAGAATATTACAGATCTCAAGATCTGGGGACTGATCCCACTAGGCTGAAGGGAACTTGTGAGGGACAAAGAAGTAGTTTAATAAAACGAATAAAATAGATGAACGTGGGTTGTTTCGTGGTTTTAGTTTTTCCCCAGATAACATTCGTGTGGGACTTTGATTTGTGAAATTTGAGTGAGATTAACTGCAGATTTCAGATCTGTGACCAAACTTGTTCAAAACATGATAGACCATTAGGTCTGACATTTTTTTTCAGGAAGACCCACATTTTCTGCAGCCACTGTCACAAGTAAACTGTGTATTTAAGCGAGTAATTTAATCTGTCTTTGCATCCATTTATTCCTTAATTTGGCTAGTTTGTCTTCTGCATGAGGACACTTAGAGTGCTCTTCAACTCTGCTGTTATAAGGGGCAAATACAATCTTGGCAGCATCTTGCAAGAAATATTGTAATAATAATTAAAAATTTAATAAACAATATATTAGTTTGTTTTTATAAATGATGGCAGAAAACAGAAGTGTTAAACAAAAAACCTTTTCTTTGCATTTCTGAGCATCAGAGATCTACACTGAAGCCTACATTTTCAGGGAGGTACAGAAATAAAGGCAGAGTAAGAGGATGGAAAAGCAAGTCCGGATTATGGACTCACATATTACAGATAAATATGAAGTCTAAACATCAGCTAAATTCATTGATTTTCCCATTTTGATTTTGAATGAAATGTCTTCTCTCTTCCTTTTACATAATTTCCTGCTTTTGAAATTCATGACATTCCACTGTTCAAAAAGGAGAAAATCCCTGGGGGCTTTAAGGGCAATGCATTGCAAAGCTTTTGGAAAGAGCTTGCTGCATTGGAAGATCATATTGTAGTTTTACTGGTTCATTAAATAAGTGTGTCTCATCTCCTATCTAGTTTTCACTCCAAAGCTGCAGAGCAGCTTGTAGAGCATGTGGCTTTGTTCTATTTCCTAAAAGATTCTTTCAGCCTTTCATGCAGTGGAAACCAATAATGACACTGACATTTTCCCCGCAAGCTTTCATATTTAACCATGACTTTCTCGTGAAGTCTGGGGTGTAAATTCTCCATCTGACTGATGTTACTGAAATGTCATCTGTTCTGTCACCCTCTGAGGATAGGAATATGTACTAAAGAAGCAGGGATTTATTGCAGTAACTCAATACATGGGATTTTTTTTAGGTTACCAATGTCATGCAGTTCCAGTTAAATTAAATCCCATTCAACCTCAGCTACAGTGGAATGCAAATACAACCATTCATTCACAACATCCCAAAGCAGCACAGTTACAAATCACTACCAAAAAAGAGATAGACATGCAGAAGTGAAAGAAAGCCTTGCTAGTGTACCTTAGGCAAGGTTATGTAAGAAAAGCCTTTCACCCTTATTAATGCAAATAATACGTCTCTTTTTATTTGTGGTGAGTAAAAGTCTTTTGTTCCCCTCTTTAATGACTGCTTCCCACGTTTCAGTGTGGAATGTTGCTTTCATTGCACTTTTATTCTACACCAATCTGTACATTGAAACCATAACTGAGATAATTACACTTAGGTGCTTGTCTGCCTCTCATTATTGGCTGTGTACTGCCTGGGCTGGCAGTGAATTTTGGTGACTGATCTCCAACCTCCTACTCCAAAGCATTCAATTTGACATGTTGATGGTCTTAGGAAAATAAAACTATAAATGTATTTTTTTTTTAATAATTGAAAAGGCATTTTTCTACCTAGTCAGTAGCATCTCAAAATTGAAGCTTTTGGTTAAACTAGAACAAGTCACTGTGTGATCACTGAGTATATGTGCTTATTGACCTTGATTCAAAACACCACTGATATCCAGCTTAAAACACATGACTGAATCCCACTGGAGTTGCTGTAAACTTGTGCTTGAGTGTCTTTTATAAGGAAAGATGGGCAGATATCTTGTAGATCTGCATTCCAGACCTTGGACCTTTTTTCCATTCTCCAAAAATTAAAATTCCTATGGCCGTTTCAGTCTTGAAAGAGAGTTCCAGAAGATTCTGTCTTGTAGATAATATTTGCTTGTCTGAGAATGTAAGTCTTCTACCTGAAGCATAATTCCTAGAAGAATTAAGAAGAATTATTAATAAAAATTAATAAAGAATTAAGCTCCTGACAGTGGCTGAATGAAAATTTTGATTTTATCCTGTCACTGCTGACCAATTCACTGTATATGCATGATCCTTTCCAGTAATGAAGAGAGAGGTGGGTTTGTTAATTGAACTCTTTGCCAGGGCCATGACAAGGCTGAAAGAGCCCTCTTCATTTTTTTAGGACCCTGAAAAGTCTCCATCTAATAAATATGGTACCTCAAAAGGGAGTCATTACACTTCAGGCTTCATGGCTCCTTGGGATACTTTTCCCAAACACTTGATGAGAAGCTTCAACCAATAATTTGTCTTCGTGGTAGAGAAATATGGAAAAAATTAATGTATTGGGGCTTTTTTAGCTTGATTGAATGCATTTAGGAGGCATTAGCAGTATTTACACAATTCTACTGCTTTCTTTACATCTTATTCTACACAGAGATCAAATTAAGCAATTTCATTAATCTGGAGGTGGGAAAACAGTTTCATAACAGATAAAACTGATCTTCTGCATCAATACAGCTTATGGGCTCATCAGGTGCTAATAGTTATGCATTAACTTTGTACCAGGTGTCATGATTATTACATTTTCCTTTCCAAAATAATTTGCATTTATTTCACTATTACAGCCTTTTTCTCTTTGATTAATAGTAGAAAAAATGAAGGAAAATAGCTGGAATTTTTCCTCAATGAGACTAATTTTTCAAGACCAAAAAGCAAATTACATATTTTGTCAAATTAAAAAAAAAGGCCAGAATAAATAGATCATCTCTAAGTCCTTTCCAACCCAAACCATTCTATGATTCTATGATCTTATGATAAATCAAAGCCTGTTTGCCCCAAAGAAGTGTTGAATCCACTGTTTTTACCTCTTTTCACAGTAGTTCAATCTGAAGGCTTTTCTGACTACTGAAAACTTAATTATCAGTGTAAGCAGAAGCTGGACACTGAATTGGGTCACAACAGCTGGGAACTTAGCTCCCAGCCTTTAAATGGAATGGCTGTGACAGTTTCTTTGGAAAAAAGACAGGTGGCAGCACATCTATATTAGATATTTTCTAAATCATGCCTACAGACAATGACACTTTTACAGTCCTTATAGCACAGCACCTCCCTTGAGCAGTACATCCACATGTGTTAAAGTCTCCTGATAAAACAAGTCACTGTATAAAAGGCAAACTCACCCACTCTAACACTTCATACAGTAAAAAACTTCGTAACTAATGTCACTGTTTTTAAAAAATAAAAAAATGTACATCATGCCACATTAAGAATTTGCAAGATTTAACCCTACAGTGAGATCTTTTTCCCAACACAACTATGTAATAATGGTGCACTGTGTCACTATTCTCAATATTACTGGATAAAGCAGAATTATTTATTTACTTTGTGATGTAATGTTCAAGACATGGATACAGAGACAGAGAAATTGACAACACAACAATAGTTTTCTCCTAAATACATTCATTTGCAAGGGAAATAACAGAGAATGTGAAATTGATAAGTAACAACCTATTATTGAAGAAACAGACTTGATTTATATGCAGTGCTGAGTGACAGACTTGTGGAGTATCCATAAATGCCAGTTTGTGCTTGAGATATTTTATTTTAACCTAAATATTCCACTTAAACTGTGGCCTTATGACAGAAGTTATAATTAAAATACTCTCTTCTCTACTTAATAAAAGGAATTCCAGGGGGGTGGTGGTGTTATCTTCTATCATCCTGAATGAAATCTCTGACAGCAAGCCAGATTCCACATATCACAGGAAATTCAATCCCTCTCCCTGAAGGGCTTAGAGTCTGATTAAGCTGACATTAAAGTCGATGTAGATCTGCCCATTACGTTAAGGGAAAGGGACTGATTGCATCGGCCCGGATTTGGAGTCAAGGATAGCAGACACATTCTTCTTTGAAGAGGCAGTTTCAGTGATTGTAAGTGCAAGATGACATTCAGCAAGCTGTTCTCTGCAAGTGGAACACCCATTGAAAGCACTTTTTTTCCTCCCCACTCAAAAGATGCTTTCCACTGAAAAAAAACGGGGTGATTTTCAGTGCCACTCCCAGCACTCAGTACAAGTAGAGCAAAACACAAAATTTTGTGAGGCAGGAGAGGCTGTGCTCAGCTTGTACAGCCCTCAGGATCAGCAAGAGGATCACCTTTAATTTCTGCCATTTAGTTTCAACAAAGCAACCCTAATTTTAGGAATGGAATATTTCTTACGCGTATTGACAGTTTTTGAAGACATGCATAAGATTTGAAAACAGCGATTTAAATAATTTCTTCCCCATTTGATGGGAAAACCAGGACCTAATTAATAGTCATCAACTAAACATGTTTGGTCATTGTAAAGACACATATTTTTCCCCATCTGTCTGCAAATTAGATTGTATTGGGATCCTTAATTTGTGCCAAACCAGCAGGAGGTAGGAATTTTCATTAAAAAATAGGTAGAACGGATTCTTCAAAGATTGTCATGAGCTGCGACAACACAGAATGAGAATCTGATGTAGCCAAATGGAAAAAAAAACCAAACCAACCCTAGATTATAATAAGAGTGTTTTAACTGCAATTGTGTTTGTTAATGTCATGGTGAACCTGGGGCCTTTTCATGCTAAACGCTGCTTCCAACATGGAAGCACAAGATGGTGACTATTATAAGGACCTTGAATAATGGACAAGGCAGCAGATGGACACAGGCAGATGGGAAGCAGTATAACGAGGCAAATACTATAGGTCAGCTTGCCTGGCACTTGTCTCTGTCCACTGAAAGCTTAACTGCAGTCATGCTGCAGGTGGCTGTTTTCATTTGGGCACTGGGTGGGTGCGTTTTGCTTGCGGTTTTTTTAACATATGCGTTATTACAATTGAAGGTATTAGGGCAAGTGGAGGGAGGATAAAGACAGAGCTCTGCAGATGCTTACAGGGAAAATTGAGGGCGCAGATAATCTGACTGTCATTTCTACCTTCCCCTGTAAAGATTTGTGCCAGTTTCAGTGGGTTATATATACTCAGTAACAAAATAACTGTCTTCAGACCTTTTCACTTCAGTCTACCTTCATTTTGATGAAGTTCAACTCTCTCTTTTATTGTATGAGATTTTGGTAATTGGGGTGAACCTGTTACCTGTAAAACCAAATGTCATTGTGTAAAGAGGTATTCAATTTAAGATCCTTGTAGTATTAAATATGTACCTGATTTAACTACAATTGATGGGCTGTTACTGTCATGAAAATCACATTTTTCCTTAGTAGTCTTTCTACAGTAGAACTCTTTAATATTCTTCCCTCTGTCACGTCCTTTTTGAATACATTGTTTTCTCATGCTGTGAGATGCTGACACTTGATGGAAAAATTATGCAGCAGCTACATTATTAATAAAAAACCACAACTATCTTCTGCTATTTTGGACATGCACACACACCAGCACATGTTCCAGCACAGGCTAATTTACAGAAATATTTTCACAAAACTTATCTTAGAACAAAATTAATGAAAAATTCCAAATATAGCGAATAAACATTTTTTCTTATCATCTTAAAATTGCTGTTTAAAAATTATTTTAGGAGTTTATTGTTAAATTTATTGATTTGAATATTGTTTAAAATGTATCTAGAAAAACACTCTTTGTTTTATTAACTTCTAAGGACTTTTTGAATTTTTTTCAGGTTTCCAATGGGCTTGATGGAAAATTGTGGAAGAGAAACCCAGCCAAGGCCTACAACTACTCTTGTAACAAACACTAAGTTTAATGAAAGAGATGCAATGGTTTATGACATGTAAAGGAAAGCTCACGCAAGGTCGAAAACAACATATGTACAGTTTGCATAATAAGTATGCCTAAAACAGAGCTATTTTCAGAGAAGGACTTCCTTGGGCTAAAGCTGAACCATAGATAAGCCCAGTCTACAAAAAACTCCTCACACTGCCATTTTTACTGGGATAGTTTCAGCCGCTGGCAGCTGTCCAGCTCTGATAATTTCTTCCAATAATTTACACCCATCACTATACAATTACTGTTTATACCCATAAATATTTGCCTTCACAGGTTTATTACTTCATAAAGCCTTTTCCAAAGAGTTACACTGGACTCAATGTTCTGGGCTGAAACTTTATGATTTGACTATTTTTATGAAATTATTAAAATATACTAGAATTTATGAATATACTTACTTTAATTCCAAACTCATTTATTCATTGAATTTGGGTGTTTCCCAATGAAGGTGTTGACAGTAAGTTTAAAAAGCATTCACAAAAACATCTGTTGGACTTTCTTTTGCTTTGTTTCTTCTTGGAAATTCAACTTCATGCAGACAATTAACTGGCTTTTTTTTCCTGTTTTCCATTTTAAGTATTTTTTTCCCTTGAAATGTCATGTTTCCAGTTTACATAATTTCTCTTTGTGATGCATCAGATTCCAATCTTTCCACAGCTATGTAAGCTGTACAACAATGGAGTATAATTCACACTTTCTTTAGTTTAGAAAAAGGGCATTCTTCTAAAGCATCGAACACTGGATGTTTCATCCTGCTAACCAAAAATCGTACAAAGTCAGTTATTTATCCAGTATTTAAGAAGATAATTTTTTCCCTTTAAGCTTGTTGTTACCTCTCTGCTTAGTGGCATCATGAACATGCACAAACAAACATTCTTGTTTCAGCTGGAGCGGAAATAGCATAACTGCACGCAGTATTTTGATTAGCAGTTTTACTAATACTGATAAATTAAAAAATTGGTTCTATCCAGAAAAAAAAAAAAGACAAAAAGGAGATACTGAATCTGACAAGTAGTTGTCACTGAGTCCCTACACTGGGCTTGCACAAGAAATTGAACACAAAAATTTCTTCCCAATATTTAATCTTATGGAAAACTTTGCCAGCTATTTGAGCCACTTGCTGCTGCCTCCACAAAACCGCCACAGCTGCAAGTAACATCAGCTGTGGTCTGGCACTGCCGTGGCATTCCTTAACCCAGTGAGTGCCATCATGCCCACTGCTCAGTCCTCATCAGGAGGTTTGGGACTACCAAGAAGATGTGTGACTTTGGCGGCAGATGACAGATTTTGAGAACTACAGAGGCATCGAGAAGCAGCCCCAGGGGAGAGCACTGACTGCACCTCACAGTGCTGCAGACAGAACGTGTCTGAGGCCATAGGAGCTGGAGCTCCTTCTGGCTCTTCACCCCATGCTTTTATTTAGTGTTCACCATCTCCAAACATTTTTGCTACAAATGAAACCACCTTCTTTCTGCTTTTATCTGACCTGCTTGTATCAATCTTTTATACATTGGAAGATTTATAGGTTCAGCCCTTGTCTAATAAAGTTAAGGTTATACTTGTAAGCCCCAGCCATTTCCTAGAGTACTGCTGCCTCCTCTCATTAGTATTAATGCTTTCTTTCGCCCTTTCATAAAGGCACTACCTAGGAAAGATTTAAAGTTTCATTTCTTCAAGATTTTAAGTTTCATCTTGTCCTATCAAATTACTTGCATCCTTTCTCAGCTGGCTCCTTCCACCTATTTTATGGCCATCCTTTTTCTCTAGCTCATATCAAAGAGGAAGGAATCTGGACAACTGTAGGGTGTGTCCCTGTTGAAATGCACCAGAGGCCCAAATTTTCCTTTCCTGTGCCTCCTCTTACTGCCACTTTCTTTCATACTGCCTAGGTGCTGACATCCATGTTTTCTAGACCTCTTCCTTGTAGTGACACAACACCCTGCAAGAATACTGCATCCTCCTTTCTCAAAACAAACTTCACAGGTGCAAATAATATCCCTTTGTTGTTCATCTTCAGTTAGCTAACTTGCCCACTTTTCAAATGTAGAATTAGGGGGAGGGAGTGTTACACATTGACAACTCGAACTAAAGTCAGTAGCAGAAAAAAGTTATGTGCAGTCCATTAACAAGCACTGTAAGAATAGTTGATAAAATTCTTTCTTATGTATACTGCACTAGCCATTTAATCTGTTAAACTGAAAGAAAAGATAAGAGAGTGGTTAGCACAGTGCCATGTATAAAAGAGGAAAGTATTTCCCAGCGGGGAAAACAGAAAGCAGTGCAAGCAACTACATGCCCTATAATCGTACACTTTGCATAGATTTGCACTGAAAACTGCTTCTTTTCAGATCCCTCTAGATTATGCAATAGCAAACCTGAAAAATAGCGTGATTTTCTATCCTACAAAGTTAACCCCCAGCTGCAAAACATGATTGTTTTCTGTAGTAGGGGATTGTATTTTGTAGTGTGAAGGGGAAGGCCCCAGCTCAGTTATCAAAAATGCTTTCTGCTCTTTCTCTGCTGATACCGCCACAGCTGTGCTGAGGCATTCTGGAGTAAGTTTTATGTGTGAGGCTGGTTGACTTCCTCTTGTTGGAAAGGCATTGAATAGCAATAAAGCAGAGCTTTGTAGATGTCTGCCCACACAGACTACAGATTCTCTCCTCTGCAGCAGGGGAAACTGTAATGATAGCTGTCATGTTTGAGTTTTAAGAAGTATGTTTTACTAAGCATAAAATTGATCTGAGCACAAATTCAATTCTCCTGCAGAGTCATATCTGTATTCTGTGACTTACTCTCAATTGCACTGAATTCAAGAGCTAGGTGGTCACAAATTGCACGTAATACAAATCTTAGCCTTTTACAGATTTTTCATTTCAAGGATTACACTATAGTAAAGAAAATCATATTGTCATTAGGTTTCATCATGTATTTTAATACCGCTTTTATTTCCCTTACAAAAATTAACTTGGAAGTTCAAATGTCCAAATCTTACGATTTTATAAAGAATAATAAAAAAGTTATTTCATTGTGGGTGCCAGGCGATCATTCTTATTAGTAAGTACACTAAATCTGTCTTTATGTTCTAAGCCTGGTTTCTTCTCCAATTACCACTTTCGGAGACTTTCGCTTGGGGACTTGTAAATCTTCATTTTTAAAACTGAACAAAAGCATTACTCCGCTTTTTTTTATTTCATGACAAAAAGTAAAAGGACTTTGAGCTGGACAGCCCTGCCTGCTACATTTGTTTCCAACTTCAGTATGACAGGAATTTAGATATTTCACATCTCTGCAATAAAGATGATTTCTCCAGATGGCTGGAGAACTGGCATTAGGAATAAACCAGTACTTCAACATACTGCAGATAATGGATTGAGGAAATGGATGAAAACACAGACAGGCAGAACTTCCTCTGGCACTGAGCTGAGTGAGGATTGTTATTTTAAAAGCATCTATACAGAAATAGAGGAAGTGTTATGCTGGACATCCCAAAGAGAATTCCCAGTTCTGAAGCACATGCAACATGACAGCCAAGGTGTAATAAGTACAAAATGGAAGGTGGGAGGAGCAGAGGTTCATAGTAGGTAGTCCTGTACATAATAATTTCTGTCTCTCTTGAAGTTAACTTTCCATCTGCCCACAGGAACCTCTAAAACACTCTATCATGTGTTGTAAAAACACAGGGATAGAAATGGATCAAATTTTTGTATATCTGTGTGTGTGCCTGTGTCTGTAAGTAATTACTGAGAATACAGACACTTTAATTTGTATAAGTGAAGTGGTATTTATACACAGGCTTGTTTTCTACTCATTCATTTGTAAATTAACTGTACACAGCAGGCATGTTTTCTCTACTGATAAAGTGAAAAGCAGAAACATGGTAATGTTCTTAACAGCACTTGAACATACTGAATATTTTTGATGAACTTTTTCCATTAGGTGGAATGTTCATGTTAGAAGAAAAAGAAGAGTAAAAACTCCTTTTATCATAGGACCTCCTTGACCTATATTGAAGCAGTACACAAGATGTGTTTGAAATAACATGCAAGATGATCAGTTTCACAGAAAACTGGGTTGCCAGAGGCAAAGATTAGACAGAGACAAAAAAAATTGAAAATTGAGTAAATTAGTTTGATAGCCTGCTACAGTCATCTTCACAGTCGTGTGCTACTACAACCACTTTTCAATGTTTTCCTGCAAACAGGATATTGGTAGTGTCACAAAAATAGTGCTCACCTCTTGAATAATGCTTTAGAATATGAAGACAAATAATATTTAGGTCAACAATCTGGAACAAAAATTCTTGTTTGATCACTGATAGGCTATTTTTGCTCTAAAATGCCAGCTCTTTAAATGCCAGTATTTCTGTAAACAATTGCTTTTCTTTCTCATTGAGGCAAGGATGTATTATATTCACAAGGACTGTCAACATCTATTATCTTGTCATTCATCCACTGCTGATTCATTCAGTAGGTAATCATGATTTACTAGTAGAAAGGTTTTCTTTACAATGCCTTAATACCCATGGCTAGTAAGAAACTGTGAGTTCTGACAAGATTTCTGAAGAGGGTCTGTCCCCTTGTGGCTGCAGAACATCACCCCGATTCTCAAGGTTCATGCAGAAAGTAAAACTGCAATTTTTTTAACACTCAAAGACTTCAGAAATGGTGGCTTTTTAACTGCCCCTTTCACAGGCATTTGCTGAAGAAGGACACATTGAGCCATTTTTCTAAATATTTGGCAGAAATCTTCTAAAGTTTAGCCACCCTGTCCATATAGAAAATTCCTACCTAGGAGTTCTAGCCTAACTCTGAAATATATTGACTGCTAACACATAGCTCCCAGTCTGTGACAATTCTCAGCATCTGTAGGCAATGGTGTTTGCTTACATAAACAGTCTGATATTACCCAAACAAATGCTTGCTGAGACAATGCTCCTGAATCACAGTCTTCTTGGGAAAAAAAAGTATCAGTGATTCTGCTCATAAAAATGGGGTAAGCATTGTGTTGCTATTTCTAAGGACTCACACGTGATACAAGGTTTTGTGAAAATACAGCAACCTCCTAAGCCTTTATAATCAAGACTTGATTCTAAGACTTATATGAAACTATTATCATCTGGAATTCACTGATGGTCCATCCATGAACAATTTCAAATGAGTTCTTAATTAGGTCAAGATTACGTTTCCTCTGCATGTAGGGCTTGGTATTGTTAATCTTGCATCGGCAATCTCCACTGTTTCAGTGGTGGCTCCTCATTACAACATTTGCCATTTTCAATTCTTGAAAGCAAATAGCTGTTCTTTCATCTTAATTCAATAGTGTTCCACGAATTTTAATTAAATCCTTCTCTGAGTTGATATGACATTGGTCTGGTTACCCATTATGAGGCCATCACACACAAACTGTAATTTTCGTACCAAGTCTAATCCATTGGCCAACGAGGTCAATTGCTTCTCATTAGGAATAATAAATGGCAATTCTAGTATAAAAGTACATAAGAAATACTATGCAAATTCTGCTCTTCTTCCATTGCCTTTCTCTGATTTGCATAAAGGAAGATTTCATACTTGACTCAAGCAATTTTTTCATGGACAGTTAATTAAAAAAAAATCAAGATTAATTTTCCTGTGTTATTTCTTTCATATTGTCTTTTATTCAGGCAGAATTCTTTACAGTGGCCCAAAGACCAGGGGTGAAATAGCGTGTGGAGTATTTAAAAAGAAGAAGAAATTTTTCTTTTCTCCCTGCAAAAGGAAGCAAACAAAACACAAAATGATACTGGCTTTGTAGATGTGGGCACATTGCTGCTGAACATACACACTTGCTTTCATCATTAAGTGTTTCCAGGAGCCGGCATTCATTAGTAACAGAGTTACACGGAACAAAACAGAATGTCTACATTTCTAGCTATGAGTGCTGTTCACTGATTCTGGTGTTTTATAGATGTTTAATTTGTCTATGTAATTGAGCATACTGACATCTGCTTACATACAAAAATCCTGGAACAATAGGGGAAACTACAAACTGAGCAGTAGGGAGATGTTCAACACACTAAGAGAGAGATGTTGCAGCTATGCCAGGTAACACAGCTGTACAAGGGCAGTAATTTCTTCCATTTTTTTTCCCCACATACTGTATGACAATGCACAATTGTAAGTCTCCTCATACCTTCATAGACATTTAGGCCTCCACAGAGTAAGCATGCATAACTCAAGGCAGAAACACACAGATACACACAAAAATGTATATTTTTTGTATGCACACCTGTATGCAAAGATGTTCACATGTGTAAATACATGACCCACTGCCCAAAGGGGAATTATTCTAGCTGAAACCTACATATAATATGAAAGAATGCAGGATTTGGGTTGTAATCTGATTACCATAATTTAATTATCTGCCTTCTGAGGGTGTGATCAGATGAGATTTTTGGATCTAATTATCCCCTGAGACTTTTATGCAAGAAAAGACAGAGATGACCACCAGAATTCTGAAATTGAGTGTTGTCTCTTAAAGTTGTTAAATATTGGTTTCTTTTTTCATGTTTTTTACCAAAGTTACCATTTAAAAGTACACAAAGCTAAAATATCAAACTCATTTAGTATCTTCCTCAAATTTCCAAGAAAAGAAGTGATACCTTTTAGCCAGCGAAGAAGTGTGAGGGAAGAGATGATTCAAAGCAGTATTTCATGTATCCTAACATAAAATTCCCAGACTTTGAACTGCTCATAATGGTGATATTCCACCTCTTCATTTCCTCTGCAAACCTTCCTTCCGTCTGTGACCTTTTTAAACTCACACTCCATCATTTTATCTGCACAGTAGTCTTCACACATTCAATAAAGACTAACTTCTCACTTTGCACTGTAAGGAATTAGGAAGCTAGGATGTACATTTCGTAAATGGAAATATTTATGCAAATAACTGTTTATTCATGAGAACATAGAGTTTCTAATCTGGCCCAAAATACTTTTCTAAGACCTCCTCCATCTCTGGAGATGGATAGCAAGACAGAAAAATGTTTACATTATGAGAAATTGGTGTAAAAACATGGTACAGGTGCAACAGATATACTAATAATCACCAATGAACTTTTCAAACGAAAAAATATACAAATTTACTTTGTACTTTTTTGAACTGAATGGAAACACTGCCTAAAGCATTCAACCAAGAGAACTGCCCCCAAATGCTGGACGAAACGCAAAATGCAGTCTCTCGTCCTTCTGAACTCCAAACAGCCCGACCCCCGGAGGTCGTGCTCTGCAGCTTCATTCCACGAAGGTGGCTGAAGTTTGCTCGTACTTAGCGCTAAGGTGGCACCGGGTCCTGGGCTTCAGGATGCCAAACCGACAGCGTGGGATTCCCTTTGGAACAGCGAGATGTGCCGCGGGCCTCGGACCAGGCAGAGCACGGCGACACCGGGTCTCTGTTGCGGGCGTGTGGCTGAGTCTAAAACTGCAGGTCCCTTTGCCCACCCCTCCCGCCACCCCCCGGGAATCAGATTTATCAGCATCCCAGTAAGCCCAGTTGTAGGAGGAAGTTCCCGGCCCACGGCAGCCAGCCCCGGGCGGGCAGGGCAGGCAGGCAGGTTGCCACCGGTCGTCTCGCTGAAGCCGTGGCCGAACGCAGCTCCCAGTGGCCCAGAGCCACTCGCGTCCCTTTTTCAGCTGGAGCCCCGCGGGGGTAACGGAGCCCCGTCCCTCCTTCGCCCCCGGGGTCCCTGCCCTTCCCTGCCCGCCTCCGCCGGCGGGAGCTCTCTCCCGCTGCTCCTTCCTGGTTGCCGGCGGGCGGCGGGGCGCGGCTGCCGGGCGCACCTCCCGCGCAGGTACCGGGGGCCACCCGCCGGGCTTCCAAGGGGAGGGCTGGGGTCAGGAAGGAGCAAGGGAACAAGCCACACGGCGCCGACACCGAGCGGGGGCAGCTCCCGGCTCGCCCGCCGGAGGAGGCGCGGCTGTGCGGCTGCGGGAGGGACCCACGCGCGCTCCTGAGCGCGGCGCGGAGCGGAGGGAAGGGAAGGTTCCCCCCTTCCTGCTCCATCCCTGCCTCTCTCCTCACCTGGCTGCCGCTCCCGGTGGGAGGCGGGTGCGTGTGCGCGCTGGCTCCTCGCACCTTGGCTGCCCCCGCCCGCTGCATGCAGCCCCTGGAGCGCCGCAGCCCAGGAGGATACGCCGGGTGCGTTGTGATTAACTATTTTTTTGTAGTTGTTGTTATTTATTTTTTGTTTTTATTATTTTTTTTCTTCTCTCCGGGCGGCTTCGCAGAGGGGAGGGGAGAGAGGGGCAGCCGGGGCCTCCCCACCACCGGCGGCTCCAGGGCTGTGCCCGCCCCGCACGCTGCGCTCCGCTCCGCCGTGTTTGTTGTTGTTGTGCTGCGGGGAAGGAGGCGGCAGAGCGAGCAGCTCTCCCCGGGAGGCGGAGGGCGGGCAAGCTTTCGGCTTGTTTCTCTTCCTCTTCGCCGTGTGAGCCCGCGTCCCGTCCTCCTCGGCGGGGCAGCCGAGGGGGCTCGGCGGAGGACGTGCGGCGCTGCGGGACACCTGGGGCGGGTGGCAGCGCGGACAGCGGTAGGTGGCCACGGGCTCCCTCCGGGACGGATCCCGCCCGCGGGACAGGTACCTGAGGAGCGGGAGAGCGGTGCTGGGGACGGCGGGGAGGGCAGGCGCTGGTGCCCGGCCCCCGCAGGTGTCTGCGAGGGGCGCGGGGCTCCCCCTCCGTCGGGGCGGCCGTGCCTTACATAACCGGGCGGGAGGCCGGGGAGTCCGTGCCGTGCCTTCCGGTTTCACATTGCCGCCGTGCCCGAAGCCTTACACCGAAACGGACAACTTCTCCTTTTTTTGTTTTGCTTTGTTTTGTTGATTTTTTTTTTTCCCCACTTGGCGGGGCCACGGCGCAGGACAGGCGCTGGCGGAGAGCGGGGCAGGTGCTGTCGTCGCCGCGGTCCCAGCGCTGCCCGCTGTGCGGCTGGGCACTCTCCGGCTCTTGCAGGGATTTCCTTAAGTTTCCGTGGGGAAGAAGGTGTGCACGGGGCTGCGGCGACTCCGAGGTGCCGCTGGGACGTTCCTGTCAAGCGCCCCGGGACCCGCCACCTTCTCCGCCCTCACCGGCTGGGCTTGGCTCGGAGTTGCCGTGTTTCTGCTGTGCGAGGGCTGGGCGCTTGCTGGGGAGGGTTGGCGGTGTTCGAGGTAACTGTCTCCGTGTGTGAGGAACTGTGACGATAGCAAAGGCTGTAGTTTTAGTGCCTTCGTGCGCTTGTGGGGACTTTTTAAAAATCGCTGCATGATTTGCCTTGAGAAGAATGTAAACGTGTATTCTTGTAATTTTAAGTAGGTCCATCCTGATAGCATTTCCTGTGTGCACCGCCTTTGCCCTTCAGTATCTCAGATGCTGTGTTTGAAGTAAAGTTGATTGAAATAATATGAAGACACTGGGAAAATAACGATTTCTTGTGGAGAAACTGAAGATTTCCCCCTCTTCAGTGGAACCAGAATTGAGTCTCAGGTGATCAGGACTGATAGCATGTATATTGCAGTGGTTTATTTCTGTTATATCCACTAATAATTTTTAAAGAACTGAGACTAATATGATTTTGTTGGTGTGGAGTACTGCCAGTTCACAGATAAAACAAGTTAACCTGTAGATTGTGGGTGCTTGTGTGTAAAGGCTTGAAACACCTGGCTGGAAGGATGATGGCTGACCTTGTCAGTCAAGGTGAATAATAACAGAGTTAGAGAACAGTCTTGGTTTATGTTAATGATTTGATTACTCTTGGCAGTCAAGTAGGAAACAGTTCTCTAAAATCTTTAAATAGTCTTAGAGCAGTTAGTAATAACTGGTATGGGTCCATCAAAGCTCTTGAGCACCATGGTTTGTGGGTTACATCGGCTCTGCCTGTCGCAGATTGCGTTCTGAATCATTCTAAAGAGCACCAATGAGAGCATTACAGATGCCATGCCAGGCTATACCCCAGGTTTCTACTGGGAAGAACCTAGAGGGGATCAGGGAAGGAAAAGCTTGCATTGATGCTTCCCTAGAGTATTCTCTCCAGGCAGCTGTGGTTACAGCACTCCCATGGGTAGAAGTGTTGCCTTTGTTCTTGACCGACACTAAGTTTGTTGTTCTTTCTTTGATCCTGTACAGTAGTTTTTTCATTCTGTGAGGAAATAGGTAACCAGATGAAGCATTCTGTAGACATTATTAATCACTGATAAGATGGTCAGAGGGCAAGTTGTTGTTTGCAAACGCCCATGCGCAGGAGTTATATTGAGGGATATTAATTTTCCAAGTGGTGCTCATGCATTAGGCTCTGAGATAATACATTTAAAATAAAGCTTGATATTTGTAATGAAAAGAAAAAGGCAAAGAGTGGTTTATTAATGAAATGGATTCAAATTAATTTTCACTGAGTTGGGAGAAAGCCATGAATACAATGTATAGTCCTCTTCACTGAATTTGTAAGTAGAGAATTAAAAACAGAAATTGGGTTTATGCCATTCTGTACAGCTGAATAATCTTCACAGACTTTCAAAGCCCCTGTTCTATCACAATAGTTAATATAAATAAGGAAGTGAATGTTACAGTCACTTTTGGGGTGATAAATTTTAGCTCACTGCAGACTTTAATGATAGAAGTTGGAGCATGTTAATTAAAAATAGTTTCATATTTATAATTGCTTAGTTTTGTGCATTTATGAAAAATGTCATGACAGAATTGTTCTTACATTGGGGTTTGTTTCTCATGATGCTAGCTCCCGTATAACACCTAGAACCTTACATCCTTGTTAAAGACAAGCTTGTCAGAGTTCTGAAATAATCAACTCAGAGTATCCTGCACATGCAGAGCAGGATTATATCCATTTTCAAGTCTTGAGAACAACCAAGATGACTTTGGTCATCCCACAAATCGATATCATAACTGGGACATGCATCCAGGTCTTTTCAGTTCTGAAAGTTTGAAAAGATGAGTGTTTGTGGTGTGTTAGATTACAAATGAAGGTACATGGAGTGGTAATGGTAGGATGAGGCAAGAGAGCAACCCAAGTGAGTTTCCCTACTGTTGTGTATCCAAAATTTTCTTGTTTGTTCTTTTTGTGATGGTTTATTCAATACTTGGTATAAATTACCCGTATGATTGAAACAGCCACTTTGGTTATTTATTCCATCAAATAAATCATATAAATTTAGGCTCTAATTGCTCTGCTACACGAATTTTGTGGTGGAAGAAACTGTTGAGAGAAAGCTGAATAAGCTGAAATATACGTCTCGTGCTTACTTGAAGCATAAGTACCAGAAGTTGTTCAATGTTCAAATGCTACTGTTTTCTGTTAGCTTCTTACCTGTCAAAAGGGAGAGCTGTGAAAATACATTGGTGCTCATATGTTAGAACCTGAACCATTTGGCTCAAACTTTTACTTAAATTAATTTAATTTACATGAGAACGTAACAATTTTTGTCAGTCAGCATTGTTATTGGACTAATGTGGATGAAATCTAATATTTTTTGGCTAAAACACATAAAGCATAACTAGTGTTTAATGAGGAGAAGACTGGAAGGTTTGCAGTCTAAGACTCTGATCTTGCATACAGGTTTAAAGTATGAACTCTGCCACAGATTAAAGGACAGCAGAGTCTTCCAGATCACTGGTAAAGTGCTCTGTCCTGTGCTATTTAATTACCTGAATATTTTTTCTTTCAGGCAAGACATCAGGTTAAAACTGTTATCTGTGTTTCCTGAGATGAGGCTCTTAAATAAAGGACAGCAGTGATGAAGAGGAGCAGGTCAGGAACTGCTGTTTTAAATTCAGACAGCTGATAATCTTTTATAAAACAGGAATTTTTCTGGATTCTTTAAAATACCCTGTTGAAGACAGAAAGATGTCCAGAATTGTTAGATGCTTCCAAGAAAAGAATCAGTGGGACATTTTAATTCCTGAAGAAGCCTGGATTTATTTGTATTGAAGTTAGCAGCTAATGGAAGAAGAATCAGAAAAAGGATATATGCTTTAGAGCTTGACTGCTCAAATCACTTGTACAACTGGAATTTCAGACAGGTAACTCTAGGCTCCAGGACTTTATTTGCTTATTTCTTGTGTTAATATCCATTTTCCAGCCTTCTGCACGGAGTGCTTGATTGGGACCTAATGAAATTTTCGATACAAAACGAACAAGTTCGTCTCTTGAGAGACCACTCCAGTTGCCCGAGGCAGTGGCTGGCTGCAATGGGGGTGACATTGGAGCTGTGTTACTGTAGCCCTCAGTGGCAGTTCTGGCTCTGGCTGTGTGGGTTGCTCTGCAGGCAGGTTCTTCTCAGCCCGAGGACGCAACCTGTGAGTGCTGCGTTTGAGCTGCACGAGCATGGTGTGCTGGTGCCGACTAAGCCCTGAGTTAAGATGCCACAATTGAAACACAGTTCTCTAAGGGTTTTGCCAACGTGAGAATTTAGACAAAATATTCTTAGTTATGCTAAGCTGTGGTTGGATAGGGTTGCACAAAACTTCATTGATGGCTTTCCCCTAGGGAGGTAGTGATAGTGCCTGTTCTTATGTGGCAGTAAATAAAGGCTATGTCATAATCAGTTTTAAGTTGCTTTACTTAATATTCATTCAGATGACTATGGATTTTCTATGTTCATTTCTCTGGTTGTTTTCTTGTATTAGTAGCACTTGAAGAAATGTCTTCTTCAGTCTAACCACCACACATATCAAATGTACTCCTATTTGAATCCTTGTGTCACATGAACTTTTGGATATAGTATTAAATAATTTTTGATGTTATGTTTATGATTAACAATCTTGTTAACTTCTTTAAAGATGAAATTGTACTTGTGTTTTCTTGCTTTGCCAGCTGTTTCCAGAGTTTGGTTTTTGTGTTTTTTAAAACAATTTTTCTAGATGTGGCTTTTTAAAACACACTTTCTAGATGTTTGAGAAATTTATCAGTCACTCTCATCAGTTTTGTACACCTCATCTTCTTACTCAAGACATTTCTAGAGACTGACCCTTCTGTGAAAGGTTGATCATCCTGGGTTTAACTTTTTCTTGTAGAGATTGACACACAGCTTACTACTATTTTCTTTAAAGGATTCAGAATCTATTATGAACATTTTATTAGTAGCTAAAGAATTTCTAAATAGCAGACACTTAAACAGTTCCTGACAAGAGTATTCAAATTTTAATGGTGTTGGGCTTTCATATTCTGAAAGAAGCTTTATGTTTCTCAAAATGCTCTGTTAAAAATAAGTAGAGAACTCTGGTTAATATAGAGTGAGATCATTCCTATGAGGCTTCTTGCATCAGCTGCAGTAACTGTGAAATCCCAGTTCTGTTGCTTGGAATAGCTGTAAATCTTGGACATAACCCAGGAAAGCCCACACAAAAGGCACGTGAGAGAAAAATAAAAAATAACATGGAATTTTTCATACAGTGTTTTTTTTTTTTGCTTCTGTCTTGAAGTGATTTTGAAATAACTCAGTGAGGAAGTTAGTTTTCTAAATATTTACTTAAATATTGCTTTTTATTTTACTTTTTTTCCCCCCCCGGAGCTTTCGGAAGCCCGTTTTAAAAGGGAGAAACATGGATATTAATAAATCAGAGAAGACTGATCAAGTCAGAGCTTTTTTTTTCTAATATACAATGACTAATATACAATGATAGTGGGATTTATATTAATTTTTCTTAAAGTTTGAGCAGTTTTTGATTTATGTATCAGCTGTACTAGGTTTGTTTTGCATGTTGGAAAGAAAGATGTTTCTTAGATCTGACTTTTTCTGTATTTTGTTCCAACACTTGAAAAATTTCTTAGTGTGCAAGTGAAATTCTTAGTATTTATTTTTTTAAACACTTCAGAAAGTTTAAACATTTGGAAATGTTTAAATTCAGGTCTTTCCAGGTTGGTGAAATTAACAACTGAGGGGATCCAGTGTCTAACTATTATGAGTGGAAAGTGAGAGGGAAAGGAAAGTCAAATACAAACCAAGTTATATTTCTAAAATTGATTCAGTGTATTAATGTATTAATTAATTAAAATAAATGTAGTGTATTTTTTAATATATTTACCTGATGCATTATCTTTGGCTTCTTCTAAAGAGTTGAAATTGCTGGATCACAAGTGAAAATCTGTTTGTTCTTAGCTTACTTCTTACTTGGAAGTCACAAAATTCAGGTAAAATGGTGCAGTTGGACAATTCATAGCTATCCTTGGAATTCAGATACTTATAAAAGAGGCTTATCAGTGTGAGAGATCAATACTGCCAGACACATATAAAGCCATTCTGGCTGCATTTTGAACCAATTTTTCTGTTTGGTCTTGTGAATACATGAAAGACCATGAAAAATGATGGTTTTATGTCATGGATTAAGTTAGATCAAGGACTCTTAGAGTGCAGTAACAGCCTGTCATCTCAATGGGCATATATTTTTTTCTCCGAAGATTGGAAAAGTCCTGAAATACAGCTTTTGTGTTGTTCTCAATGCCCTGCCAGGTTTTTGAGGTTTTGTTTCTTTTCAGTTATAAATTGGGCTGTGATACTTTCCAGGTTAGAAGACACTTGTATTCTGGTTATTCAAGGGTCTTCTGGGGGACAGTGCTTCATCTGCTCTGGGCATGATCTTGCTGAAGTGTGGTGTGGTGGTGAAAGGCCATGCATGAGGTTTGTTCATCTTTGGATTTGAGGTGTTAAAACTGCCATAGTAAAATCACAGTTCCCAACATAGCAGTAGCCTTGGAGCCCTAAGGACAGCTGTCCTGTAATTTTTGTTTATCATTGACTTTCCTAGATTTCCTTTATAGATTTCAGGTGGATAAACTGAAGTGAGGTAGGGTGGCTTCAGGCTGGTTGGATTAAGGGGTAGAGGTGGTGTTTTCTGTCTGCTTAGATCTTGTTCCTCACCAACCTAACAGTATCACTTTGTATCACTTACAGCTTGTCCACGCAAATGACTGAATCTCTCATTCCTCAGGCTGGGTTAGTGCCTTGAAAATAAAGCCTAGACTTTTTTGTTTTGTTTTGCTTTTTTCTTTGCCTTTTTTTTTTAATGCAGTAATTATGCAGATCCCAGTGACAGCTGTTACTGTCCTCTGCCCTTCAAATCTACACCTACACCTGTGTCTCATCAACATATCCCCTAGCTTGTTGCCATTTTCTCCTGGCTAATATATGTAATAATATAGATATATATTTAGAACTTCTGTTAACTTCCTACAGTACCCACTCCCAGAAAGCATTCCTGCAGTTTGTGACAAATTCCTCAATTACCTAGACTTTCAGTTCATCTCGGGAAAGACTCATCAGCTTCTGGGGGTGGCAGTTCCATATCATCCACAGTACCTCACCTCACAGCAAAACATTGCTTTATGATGTTGTCTAATGTGTTGTGATAATTTTAGTTATCCTTCTCCAACATTGTTGTTTCCTGGATGTCAGCATTGCTCTTCTCTTCTAATTCTAAAAACATGAGTCCTTAGTTAAACTCTCTTGTCAGATCATTTTAGTTCTCTGGATGAAAAGTAGTGTTGGAATATTATCTGACAGAACTTACAGTGATTAAAATAACTTAAATAAAATACTACACTTGTCCCTTAGAGCATTAAGAAAGTACAGAAGAAATTATGACACATTTGTGCATATGCTTGGGGCTTTTTTTGTGGAGGGTGGCTGTACAAGTTTGTGTCCACAAAGGACCTGTTATACTGAAAATTATGACAGCAAAGTCTGAAACCAAATGAAAAATAACTGGCCTATGTTTCCAGTAGTTCTGTGGTATGGGATAAAACACTGATGAAACAATACAGAACATTGGGGATTGGTGTGTGCCTTGGAGCTTTATCCATAAAGAATGATATAATCGTTGTAATAGGAAACTTTTGGACCCCTACTGTGTTGCATTTGGAATGTTTTGATGGCTCACACCATTCTAGAGAGCTAAAATTGGAGTAAAACTCATAAACCCATGAATTACTAAAATCCACTATCAAGTTACACAGTGATCCCATTTTAACTTGTCTATTCAGTGAAATGGTCGCTGAAAAATAGTCAGCAGTTTGATTTCAGGCATTTTCATCTCTACATTGCTTAGCTTAAAAGAAAAAAACACGGTGCCTGGAAGGCTGACTAAAGAACAGTGGCAAACTGTTTTGAAAGTGGTTGCCTGTTGTGTTAACAAAATTGGTGATATGAGTAGAACCTTTCCACATTTCTTAAGTCAGCCTTGGTGTTAACTCTCTTTTTATTTTTCTGAAAGTAGAAAGAAGACAGATTTTTTTTTTCATAGCTGTTTTTTAGCTTAATATACATGCTCAAATAATTGGGACTGACTTAAAGGAGAACGATTGCGATTATCCTGTGCTTTGGCTCTTGTTGAGTCTTTTACTATTAGATTCTTTCCTCAAATGTTGGAAGTTACTGAAGGACTTCTCACTGAAGTGTGGAGCTTCTACAAATAGAAACTCCCTGACTTGTACTTTGTGTTATCTTTTATCTATACTATTACTTTGCCCTGACTTGTTCCTGGAAAAGAGATGCATGTAAGTTTCTGCACAGCTTTCAGTTTCAGCATAGTCTGACTCAGTGCTGTTCACCTGGAAGACAGGCAGTAATTTGGCTTTAGTTTTGTTCTTCAGAAAGATACTGTTGTAAAATGGGCAATAACCCAAAATAGGCTCACATGGAAAAATTATTACTTTAATGGAAATTTTATTAGGTTCTGTTCAACTGAGTGCAGGGCTGTTGGTGTTGGAAAGCTAATGTTAAACTTTGGCCAACGTGTAGAGTGGATTGTGAAATACTCCGTTCTTCTCCTCCTTCAGTGGTAAAATACTTTGTATGTGGTTTGTTTATTGGGTTTGAGGTTTTTTTTGTTGGTTGTTTTTTCCTCCCCTCTTAATTCTAACTGCTGAATGCCACAACCTTCTTTATTAATGAAAGCACTGTAAGAGGATGTTTGATTCCAACTGAAGGCAGAAATTATAGCCACGAGTAATGAGTGAGAAGGAAGTAATGAAAACTACTTTGCAACATAATTGGCCTTTATTATGAATGGCTTGCATGTTCCATCCCTGTGAGTAATATTCTGTCCATTAGGCCTTAGCGAGGCCACAAACAGCATACAGCAACAACAAAAGTCTGCTCCTTGTCTTAATGGAATTGTGTGGTAAAGCACTGAGTAGCATCATACTCCGAATTCTTAACTGCAGTTTATGTTCTGCCATTAGGGACTGTGTTTCTTTTCCCCTTACCTAATACATATGTTCAACTTCCCAGATCACAGTTGATATTGTTCTGCCCCTGTGCACCTTGGTGAAAAGCCTGGTCTCATCATCTTTATGATTTACTTTTAGGTATTGAAAATTTGACACTGCATGCTCCAAAGCTTTCTCCAGGCTGAGCAATCACAGTGTCTTCAGCCTCTCCTCACAGGACGTGTGTTCCAGCTGACAGCTGTCTTTGTGGCCTTCCGCTCAACTTGCTCCTGTTGACATTTCATAATGTAGATCCAAAAGCAGACCTTAGCAGTGCAGATACCAGAGAAGTGGATTGTGCATAAAGCAGAACAGTTGCTTCCCTCAGTCTTCCCTCAGGCTGTGCTTCCATTTCCAAAGCCTGGGAAGCTGTTATCTCTCCTTGCTGCCGGGTGGAGGGCTGTTTCATGGCTTGCCAGGACCTCCAGTATGTTTTCAGGGGAGCTGCTCCCCAGTAAGTTGGTCTTCAGGCTATGCTCTCATGGCATTTTTGTTGGCCATATCTAAGTTATTCTAAATGGCAACCCTGCCCTCCAGCGTGCCTTCTGCACCCGCAAATGTAGTGTTTGCAGACTTACTGTGTGCTCTGCCAGGTCACTGTAAAAGAAATTAAACAGGATTGGGTCCCTAACCTACTCCCTTTGCAGCCGTGGGCAGATTGTGAAACATGAAGAGCTGCTGTTTGAGCCTAATGATAGAGGTGTTTGGGCTTTTTTATCCGCTAGTAGTTTACCCATCCATGCTGTAACTTGGACCAGGTTAGGTGCAAAGATGCTACAGGAGAGATTGTTGAGTATTCCTAAAATCAAGGTGGGTTATACCAATGATGTCTCATCCACAAATTCTGTCATTTTATGACAGAATGCAATCATATTTGGTCAGGCAGGATTTAACCTGTGTAAATCCATCCTGGTAATTCCCAGTGACCATCTTCTCATTAATGTGCCCAGAAATGACATGCAGGCGGGCATGTGTCAGAACATACTGTGGAAGTAGATTAACAAACAATGAAAATAGGCTTGGACTGTGATGTTTTCTTTCCTAGTGATCCCTCAGACTTGGTAACTGGTAACCTGTGCATAATCCCTCTCCTGCTCTTCTTTTCTGGATGCCCAGTTGCTGTCCATCTGTAGGTGATGAGTGCATGCTGGTCACAGGATCGGGCACCTGCATCTTTGGGAATGTGGTGATGAATAAGCTGTGACTTCATGTGACCTGGGGGAACAAGTTTGTTAGGAACAGGATGTCGCCTCTGGAGTGATTGTTGCTCCCTGTGTGTGTGTGTGTTGTGTGTGTGGAATTTACCAGATAAGAAGGTGACAGCAAAAGTGGCAGTAAGTTTAATGATTATTTTAGCTTGATCTAATGCATGTTAATGATTATATTGATGATCTGCTTAAAGCCAGTGGGCTTTGCCCTGGGTTTTCTTTTTTATTGATTCAGTTCCATTATCTTGCCATTAGCTTGACAGTAAAAGTATTGCATATGCAGGTGTCAGCGTGTGTGAAAAATCTGTATTTGCCTTCTGATATGCATTTAAAGCTTCTTTTTTGGTAATTGTTTGCCCTTTTCTTTGTTTTGTTGCTACTGTTAATCTGCTTTTACAACTTCTCTAATTATGTGGTGGCTTTTTTTCTGCTAATCTTTATTTTGATATTCCCTTATTACTCATAATTTTAGGTGGTCTTTAGAAAACTCCAGCACCTGTCAAATGCAGTAAGATCCACAGCAAAACTGAGACTTGCTTGATTTGCACATAGTAAGAAGCAAAGAAATTTAACCTGACTGTATGATGCTGAATAGTGAGTTCACAATGACTTATTGGGGAATTCAGTGTTTCTCAGGTCTTATCATTAGCACCACATGCCTTACTGGTTCAGATGCTTAATTTTCCAACTTCTGTTACTGATGAACAGTTATTACTCTGCATAGTTCATCAGGTATCAAAATAAGGTTGTCACATGATGATAGTTGTCCTTAGTTTTGTCCTGTACAGAACTATACATTTAGAAATTCATTTTTATTAACTGCATTATTTTTTAGCACCTGAAAAGCCCCTTCAGAGTAAGGTTACAAATATATTTAATAAAATATCTCTAAAGGAGCAGTAGCTGAACTGATTGTAAGAGTCACATTCTACAATTTAGAAGTATTCTAGAAATCTAGAAATCACTGCTAATCAGCAGTGAATTAATCAGAAATACAGTATTCATAAAATGTTTTGAATGGCAGGTGTAATTAATTCGTTATTTTAATGCTTCCAGTAGTGTTTAATTGCAGTAAGACTTTAATACTTTAGGAAAAAGATCATAATAGTTGGCAAATCATTGTCAGTATTTTAACTCAACCCTACATGTATTCCAAAATCATACTGACATTTTCTAAATGGAGACTGAAAAATGCATGTGGAGGAAAAGTCAAATCCTAAATGATAGAAAGTAAATAGTACCTCTATAGTAAATTTTAGATATCTAAGTTCTTACTTTTTTCTATAAAAATGCCTGTCTCTCTCATATTTTAGGAACCTGGTTTTATGCTTTACTTGTGAAGTATAAAATCACATTTTCCTCATGTTCAGTTTAGTAAATATTTTATTTTTGCAAATAAAAGATTAACATGCAAATACAGTATTTGTAGAATATTACATTTGGAAATGGACAAATGATTAAATGTATTTCACAATCAGCTAGCTTTGTACTTTAACCTGAGAAGAATAACCAGGGCTTTGGAAAGAAAGCAGTTAAGTAATTTCATAATCATTCATGCATTACAGCAATAATACTGGCACACACAAGCATAAAAACTGGTTTTGCAATGTCTTCCTGATAAAGACAAATGCAACAATCTTCAATGGGCTTTCTTGTATAAGAAAAGACCACTTAAATAAGTAAGATCAAATGAAAGCAATATTTAAAGACATTAAGGTTTGTTGCCACACTGATTTTGAATAGATAATAAACAGATAAAAAATATTATTCTGTATATGTCCTTTCATGGTATTGAGTCTTGTGATTTTTTTTTCATTGATTGAGAGAGGTGTTGGCTTAGTATGTTGACTCAATTCCAGCTTATTTTGTTTGTATAAAATCTCCTGCAGCATCAGTTAAGTAAGTTGCCTGTCATATAACTTCTTCAGCATTTTAAGTTTTCTCAGTTTAAAGATTGCTGCAATTCAGAAATGTTTGCAGTTACTCTTATTTGTATTTTATTGGGAGGCAAGAAATTATAGTTCAGACTAAAGAGAATGCTGAGTAGTGTTGTGGTGGAACATACATAGCGAGTTTCTGGCCAAGAGAGATCTCCTTCTGCTTGCAAGTTCTGTATTTACAATATAAGATCAAGCAGGTTGTGAGGGCAGAGCCTGAAAAAAAACTCTTTTGTGGAAAAATTATAGATTCTGGATTATGTTTGGGTATGGACAATTTTCAATGGGCAGATGGGAAGCAAGTGATGAGCAAGATAGTTGTATTGCCAGAGTGTTATGAAGTGAAAAGAGCAAAATAGTAACCAGTACTGGAATTGGTAGGTGCCTTTGTTTCTGCAATGTTGTGACACCTCTTGTTCATCAACTTGTGCACGTTCCAGTCCCACAGGACCTGGCATCACTGTCCATCTGATTCTGTTGTTGTCTGCTTACATCTTTTCCCCACGTGGCATTTGAGAGAGCATTTGTGGTATGATCTGCAGTCCTCCTTCATTTTAGCAGACCACCAATATCTGGTGACATTTTAAGTGCTTTAAGACTGACTATTTATATTATGTAGTTGGCAAGATAAGGGAAACTTCTGTGCATGACTAATTGAATATAAGAGTGAAAAAAGTGCGCTCTAATTTATCCAAACTGATTAAATGTTTACATGCAACTATGTTAAGAAAAAACCCAAATGGTTCTGGTGATGATTGCTTTCCGCTTTGCTTAGCTTCAAACATACAGAGTCTGGAGTTCTTTTAGCTTATGTTTTTGAACATCTTTGCTGGATGCTATGAAGCCTGTGGTTTTGCAGGTGGAGCTGTGGGTTTTTTTCTGAGTGAATATTGTGTGCTTCAAGATAGTGAGTGGGAAAAACAGTTGTTTTGGGGGTTTTTTTGTTGTTGTTTGTTTGTTTGTTTTTGTTTGAGTTTTTTTTGGTTGGTTTTTTTTTTTTTTTTTTGGTCCCTAGCGTTGCTGTATTTTTGTTTTGGAAATTTGCATTAATTTTGGCAGATGCTCAAATAACAGACTAGGAATGGATTTACTAATAAATACTTACCTATAAGCAGTAATGCATTAGTGTTACTGGATGAACCAAAAGAAGGTAGTGATGAAAGCAGTAGCATTAGCTTAGTAAAGGCAGGTTTGGTCATTCAGAATTATTTTAAGGTCTTAAAATGCCACAGACTAAATATTAGGGACCACAGTGGAGCAATGTTGAAATAAAGAAGAGATTACTCATTTGGGAGTGAAAGACTCTAGCTGTAACATCTCAAACTTATCGTAGCTGTTAACTTCAATAGCTGTATTTCCACTTAAAAATGTATTATAAATTAGCTAAATCCTATTGGTGTAATTTAGTTGCTTGCAATTCAATGAAAGCTGGTTTAAGTATGATGCTATGTCAAATAAAAGACCCATAGCTTTCACTCATAGCTAACTCATGTGAATGTTAAATGACAGGTTTTGATTCAGGTATAGTAACTTGTATTAATGACTATATTTATGCCATGAGTACTTGTTGTTTGAAAGTGCTGTAGACAAGTTAAGAGTTGGATGGTTGGGTGGAGATATTGTTTGAGGTAAGAAATAAAGAATTTGGCCAAACCAGCAGCTAAGTATCTCTTTTCTGAAAGATTTTAACTTTCTTAAGGTGTGGAATGAAAAGCACTTCTATGGATTGAGTCAATGACAAGATGCACAAACAAATTGCTGGAAGAGTTTGTCATATAGTTGGTTCTATGCATATGTGATACAAAGTTTCAGTCACAGACTGTGGAAATATTACTCATGATTGCATTTCCATGGAGGAGTGTTTACTGCAGAGTTTTTGAGAAGGGGATTTTAAGAACTCCTTTGGAATACAGTCTTAGAGGAATGTTAGGAGCAGAGCAGCCAGTTTGTAAATGGTTTGGGAAATAGGGGTGAAAGAGACTTGAAGAGCCTTGTATGGAATCCCTAGTCTATCTGGTGCTCGGAATTAGGTGTCTCAGAATGTTACCCAATGTAGCCAATGAGCAAAGGCTCCTGAAAGTCACTATCCATCCAAACCAAGTGTGTTTTACTACTATTCCGGTATTCCGGTTCCCGGAGCTGCGGAAGGCAGAGGTGGACTTCGTGTCTCACAAATGTTTCCTGAGGGCCACTGCTCACAAACTTGCAGAAGAGCTGGTTAGCCAAGACCTTGCCGTGCTGTGGTTGGGATGGAGATCAGCTCCAGCTCTTTCCCCAAGGCTTCAGACCTGTGTTTTCCTGCTGCGAGGAGCAGGCTGCCAAGAGAGGCTGCTGAGCAGGAGTCACATTCTCTTTCTTCAGTAACTGTGTGTCTTGGTGCAGAGAGAGTTACAGCTCTCCCATACTTACACTGATCTCTTACAGGATAAAGTGGATGAGCTCAGAGTGGGCAATAAAGTCTGTTTGTCTAGAATTCTATATGCCAGTGAAATCCAGCTGGCTAAAGGCTGTTGTATGTCATTTCTGTTCCCCCTTTCCAGAGTATTGCTGGTTTTGTGGTTTTGTTTTGTTTGGGGCTTTGATTATCTTATCCTTTTTTGCAGTCAGTTGTCATTGTATGAACAGATTCAGAAAAAGGTAGGTCCTCTCTGCCCACACCTCCCCCCCCCCGCCACTGCTTTCCACCCCAGTGCTCTAGGTACACTGTTCAGAAATACGGATTGAAATGTTCCAAGGCCAGAGGAGTGGCCTGTGTCATTTGGGGCTGTCCTGCCATGGTAAGAACCACATCACTGGTGCAGTCCCTGAAATACAGTGGTCAGACTCTTGCTTTCTATCTTCAACACAGCTTGGTATTCTACTCTCCTCTGGTTCTCCCAGAGCCTTGCTCTCCTGATGTTTAGAAGTATTCTGACTTTCAGTTTAGACTTAAAAGTGGCAGTTTGTATTTTCTCCTCCAACACTCATTTAGCTTTTCTTTACTTGCGCTTGACATGTCATGAGCTTTTAGTCTTATCTCTGTCTAATAGGTTCCTATTGCTGCCCTCATCTTCGCATCTGTTGTAGTAAAAAATTCATGTTGTTAGGTACGGCTGACCAGAATTGTACCTTGTCTTCAGCTGATGTTATGCTAGTGGCTTGTGTGATGACTTTAATTCTTCCCTGTTTTAGCTGGAAATGTTCACTCATGAAACAATGTAGGTCTGTTTGTCTTTTTTTTTCAATCTATTTTCCCCCTTGCCAGAGCACACTGGTGACTCACAGATATCCTGTGATCAAGCCAGACTGATCTTTCCCTTCAGTATCGTCTAAGACGATCCCTGGTTTCCCACATCCTGTGTGAGTGTGCTAATCACAAGCTTATTATCTCATGGTATAGGTGACCTTCTGCTATAGCTGCTTAGAACAAAAAAACAAACAAACAAAAAACAAGGAGTGGGTTGTTGCAGTGGTTTCCACTCTGTCTTGTGATAATCTTGAGCTTGATAGTTTTATGTTTGAGACAAAGTTGGCTTAATGAAAACCTAGGATGTCAGAGAAACGACCTCATTGTATGTTGATGGAGTTCTGGTGTAAAATCATGTGAAGCTGCTTGACTATGTCATCGTAGCTGGAGTGTTATTTTGTATGACTGATGGCAGAACTTGAAAGCCATGAAGCACTTGTAAAATAGGAAAGGAGGTGTGTGTTGTGAGTACAAACCCTGGCATTATGTAGTAGCTGAGAATGGGTTTTCAGAATTACAACTCTGGATTTAATTTTCTGAAGTCTGCCAAAGTTTCTCAAGTGAGCTGTAAGTATTTTTTTTATGTATTGTCTTTAACTTATCTCTGCCTTTGCTCTATATCTCTAATATGGGAGAAAGGTTTACCTTCTGGTCATGTGTTTTGTCTACTCATGTTGCAAGACCTTTAGGGAAGGAACTTCCTCACTATCTTTGCATGCCATCTGGAAAACCCCTCTTGGCTGAAGGCTGTGGACCCTGTCACAGATGATGGCATTTGCAACATTTTATTTTTTAAAAAATATTTAGTTGAATAACTAAAAAATATTTAGTTAACAATGAAATAGTTTACAAGTGCAGGTTGTTCAAGAACAAGATATTCTTGTGATGGGTGCAGCAAATATTATATACAAGCTTACTTTTAATCATATAGTGGATTTGAGATATATTTTGTTAATCATGATTGAAAGGGAATACATTGCTAGTCTCCTTATTTAAACGTTTATTTTCTCACTCCATTATTTTGATGTGTTGCCAGATTTTGTTATCTTTCTCTTTTGTACGCTGATAAATGGTGAACTGCATTTGAAAACCACGCTGAAAAAATTAGTGTTTGGCCTGTCATGTGCTTTTGTCTTCCTTTTAACATGGAATAAACAGTCTGGTTTTCTTTTTGACGAAAGAAGGGGAGATAATGGTCTTGTGTACATTTAGAACATTCTCATGTTCAAATGGAAATTTTCCCCTGGGTCTATCATTGTTCTCATCAGTAGTTATTCAGTAATGACTGTTTCTATATTGGCTTTGAATGTACCACTGATAAAGATTGGGAAAACAACATTAGCACATGACATTTAAGAGTTAGATAAAATGAGACAATATTCAAGTATGAGCCACGAGTTCTTGAAAGCATATTTAAAGAAGCACACAAGTACAATAATTATGTCAGGGTGATGTTCCTCATGCAGATTTCAGCTGCTGTTACTCATTAATTATTTAAAATTCCAAGTGCAACAACTCACAGCTTAGTGACTGTAACCTGCTGAGCCTCTGACCTAAACAATTAAAGTCAAAACATCTGGATTCAAATTCCATTTGAAAAGAAGACAAATTGATTTACTTATTTCTCAGCTATGCAATTATCTTTAGCAAGAAATTAATTTTGCTTTCTCTTCTCAGAAGGGAAGGTAAATCAATGTGTCATGACCAGAGAAAATCCAAAACTCAGGTTAGTATCTGTGTTTCCAGACAATCATTTATGACCCCAGAAAAAATGCTTCTCAACAGCTTTCTGAGTTACTTTGTTCTTAAATTTATTTACTGATTTCAGAGAAGAGGAGTTTATAAATCTTTGCTTAAACTTCATGAGGTGTCACTTGCAGCTTGCATAGCAAACCATTTCTGACTGGAGAACTGTCTTGTGTTAATGGACTCTGGATAATGGTGACCTTTTAGGAGGCTGCCGCATCAATTTTGAACGTTCTTGCATGTCTTCAGCATGCTTACAAATTAAAATATCGAGGATTGAGTCTTCATCAAGTTACTTTAAAAAGCACTTCAAGACCATGATTTCATGTGTGAATGTTCCTACAATACGGCCAGGCAAAAGAAGGCAAAAAGAAGTGAGAAACACAATGCACGAGAGGAGAGAAATCCAAACATAGAGTTAAGAATGCATTTTTTCTGTGTCAGAGGAGAAACGTTGGGTTTTCTGCCTCTTTGGCAGTGTGCTCATGGGAAGGAAGGGAGAGGGACATGACTGCAGTGAAATAGATTTGAGCCAAAGAGAGTCAGCTCGGAGTATGGTGAAAGTCGGACCCTTTCGCAATATCAGTATTTATGCCAGATGTTACAGAGGAGAATCTGCAGGAAATCCATCTGTTGTTTGATATGTTTGCAGTGTAGATAACATATATGAAGTCAGAAGAGAATATTGGGGAGAGAGAGAGATACTTTTTTTTTATATTGAGAAGGATATAGTGATTCAGTGTTATCTCACAGCACAGTTAATGCTGTCTGAAGGGGGTGAATCATCTCCTTGTCCCATCTGTCAGTCTGTTGAATATGAGAAGAGCAGGCATACAGTGCCTTTAATTCATGTGCGTTTAGAACTGCAGGTGTGCATTTTGCCATCAGTCTCTACAAAGCGTTAATGAAATACTGATCATCAAAGTGCCTGTGTTCTCTGGGAAGCTTAGGTAACCTACCTCACTTTGCAAGGGAGATTATTCCGCTCAGCATCTGCAGGGGCTGGTTTTTCTAAGCAGAAAACAGGAAAAAAAAGTGAGTTATCAAATATATCTTGGTTTTATTCTCTTGGCATTTTTAAATTTTTATCTGAAAAGAGATGCTAGGTTTTGTCTGTTTTCAGAGCACCTTAATCTCAGAAACTGAAAGTCTTGAAGTGATAAACGATTATAATTTTCTGTATAATTTCTCAGTTGCTTTTTTTTTTCCCCCTTCTGGTACTGTTAAGATTTGTTACTTTGGCTTGAAATTCTCCATTATTTGAATATGAATTTTGTTCTTTTTTCATTCTCTTGGTTAATACTGCACTAGGGTTATATATTCTTGTGTGGTGTTTCCTATTTTTCAAAACTACTTAAGAATTTAGGGCAAATGTCTAACTTTTGGTTGTTGACTCACTGAGGCCGAATGTTGAGGTTCACAGCTGTGGATGTGTATTTGTAAAGGAAATAATGGTACTTTAGAAGCCATGATGGTGGAAAGCACTGGTCTTAGGAGTCTATTGCATATCTTACAAATACAATGATATTTTTAAACTTTAAACCTTTTAAACTCGCTTCTTAAACTTTGTCTTTCTCTCTCCCATTTTTTTTTCTTTTTCTGAGATAATTTATTTTACCATGATATCAAATTATTTTGTCTCTGGAGCAAATAGGTGCTGAAAAAAAATAATCGATGAATATGTGTCTGATCCTTTCCAGAAAGCTGGGAAAAATTGGTACTAGCTCCAAATGCCATGCAGACCTAAACCTATATGAAAAATAAAATAATAACACCCAGCCTATTCTGTTGTGGTGCTGTGCATAAAAGACATCATGTAGCAAATTAAGTGAACCTGTTCATATTAGTGACTGAAGTAAAAACAGACAAATCAGTCTTAGTTTCATAGGAGGGCACCATTTTCCTTTTGATGTACACATTCAAGGGAGGAGTATGTGTGGCCCTCCCTGTTCCCTAGGCTGGGAGTAGCTGGGAGGCACAAGCATCTCAGCAAAGTCACAGAGTACTTACAAGGAAATCCATGTTTTGTCAAGACCCAGTTGTAGGTACAGTGGTAGAAGTGCAGCAAGCAGAAGGGACGGAGCTCAAACGTGCTGGGTGCACCTGTACCTTGCCCCAGGCCTTTGGGGTCCTACTTGGCTCCCTCCTCAGATGCACTGGAGGTGATTAAGGAAATTTCCTTATGACCCTGCAGGTGGATTGGCGCAGAGTTCACAGGGCTTTGCTAATCTTAGTGTTTTGAAGAGAAACAGTAAACATGTGGCTAGTGCCAAATGATTGTGGTCATCGGTGATTTCTGTTTGCGTAAAGGAGTGTAGGTACCAGCATGTGCTACATGACCTTAGGGGAGCATTTTTCCATTTGGGAAGCAGAAAAGCCCTGTTGAGAAATTTTCTTTTTCTTAATGGGTGCAACAGGGTGGATGGTTTTCTGGCGAGAAGAACGGAGTGGGTTGAAGGAAGAAAGAAGAAAAAAGCAAGAGAAGCCTGAGCTGCAGAAAATAAATATATGTGGCTTAGCAATTTTATTGTAATTTCGATATTGTCTAGAATCAAGTTTGGACTATGCTCAGCTTGCTGAGGTGAGATTCCTGGAAATCACATGCTTTTGTACAGAATAATGTGCAATATCCTTCTTGTTGGCAATAGGGGAAAATGGTAATCAAAGCAGTCAAGAAACATCTTAAACCTTGGGTTCTGCTTACCCAGTGGAAATTTTGGGAAATGGTTTGCAACAATGTTTTTTCACAGAATGTATTCTCTCTCACTGTTGTAGCCTTTCTCACGTGCCACAGTGTTGGAGAAAATTTTAGAGAAAATGAAATAATTTTGGTGTTCTTTGCAATGATATATGAAGTGTGTGTAAATTATTGAGCAACTGTGCTAGCACTGGGGAGTACTTTCTCAGATAAAAGTGTTTCAGAACTTAACCAATCTCTCAGAAGGGTGGTTTTCTAGGCCTAGTGTCCTTGCTAAGGTACGTGCAGTTACCTGTAAACATGGAAATTGCTGTAATATCTAGATAGGTCAGGACTGTGATATGCAAGGCACTGCACAAGCATGATTAAATACATCTGTAAGTACTAAACTCCTGTTGACTTCTCTGATTTATAGGCTATGGTTGCCACTGAAATCTTGATTTTGATAATTCATGATGGAAATATGTCTGGAATAATACGTTTTTCTTTCAGAGAAATGTAATTGTGGAAGTCAAAAGCGAAATAAAATTTGATTTAAGAAGTATTGCACTCTTTCACAATAATGAAAATTTATATCTGCATTAAATAACAACAAAACTTGTAAGGGATTTAAGGCACTATATTTTATGAAATAATTTAACAGTTGAATTAAGAGGGCAGGATTCCTGGGGAGCAGTTTGTCCATGAGGCAGGTTACTTTTGTTACGCGGTTGCTGACATCTGTCTGTGAAGTGTCTGACTGTGGCTGCTGATGGATTTAGCTGCAGGTCACTCATTCGTGCCTGCTGGAGGTTTTCTTTCTTGGTGAGCTGGAATATTAGGTTACCACAATGAGGGAATTCTGAAGAAACAGATGCGGCGTGCCCAGTGCCTCAGTTTTGTTTTGAAAGAAGATGAAGTGAAAGGCTTCCTTGCAAAGATGTGTATCACACCGAGAGCCTGAAAAAACCACTCAAAGATTTCCGTCTAGCTGGCAGCCACTGCTGTGCAATGTGTCAGCTTGCTTCCCAGGAAGCTATGTAACCAGGACCTGACACTACCAAAAACAAACAAAAATACCCTAACAAACACAAAAGTTAAAAAAAACCCAACAACAAAAAAGCCCACAAAACTGTAATTAAGAGTTTACATTAGGGGGCTACCAGAATTAGAGAGAACTTGGACATTTCTTGAAAGAAATTACACTTTTTTTTTTTTCTAATAAGATCTGTATATAGTAGTAAAATGTCATATTTACTTGTATAAGAATAGTTATGAATTTAGCAGGAAGTTTCAAGTAAATTCCTCAGATATTTTTACATTCTATGATTACCCTTCCCATGTGTGAGTAAGGCTAGGAGCACTTGTAGCTCTGCACTATTACCCAACATCAGTCTGTGATGAATACATATTCCTAGACAAGGTAGTAATTATGTTCTGATACTTGTAAATATGTAAGTCCTTGCATACCTTTATTATTACGTGTAGTTCTGCTGAATCATAATTAATGTGTGGGAAGAGGTAAGATCCTATTTAAAAATCCATTTTCAGCATTGTGTGATACGCATTCAGTAGTTTATGCTTTTTAATTTGAAGCAACCATTAATGTTCAATAAAAGTGCTTCATGTGGATTGGCTTACAGACTGTTTTGACTCCTGAATTACAATATCACTTATTTAAAGTCTGATGACTACATGGGTGAATTTTTTTCAGGCTTCTGTGAGTAAGAAAAGGCTGTTTTGCAATTAAAACTGCATAACCTGCAGAAAGTAATGCCATTGCATTTCTTGTCATATTCAGAAGGTTTTGAGAAGTGTTTTTCTGTCTTTTAGTGAAAATTCTAAATAATAAACTTCTTTATAGGACAGTGGGTGTGTATGGGAATACAATTAGAACCACTTGTTTAGCTGCAAATATTGGCAGGCAGACTAGAATGGGCTAAAAAAACACTACAATGATACATGTTTCTAAAGCCCTATTTTTAATCAGCTGCTCAGATGAAGATAAATTACATGATGCCAATGTAAGTCTATTTTTATAGGTATATGTTGTGTAGAACAGAGTTTTTCATCTCTTTTTTTATTTTGAGTTTTGGAAATACAAATTTTTCTCCTTAGGTGAGGCACTGGCATTTCTGTAGCTGTTGCTAGTTGGAATATGAGTTCCTGCTGTGAAGAAAGTGGGAAAGCTGCTTGGTCTAGGCTTCCATCAGGTTATCTGTTAGATTGACTCTGTAAGAAGGTGAATTGGAGAGAGGAGACACTTTATTTCATTTCCCCAGGCAAAATCCCTCGGCTGTTTTTGGAATTACTCAAAGTAGCTGGCATAGGTGGAGTTACTGCTGTATCAGTCATGGATTGGGAAGTGCCAGGTCATGGCAGCAGAGCTGATTCAGCTCAGTAGGTGGTTGTGGCATAGTGGTGAGGCGGCTGGATGGCTCTGCTGCAGCAGTGGTTCACAACTTCCTGCCCCAATTCACTCACTTCACTCTAATGAATTTTTAGGTAGCAGAAGTGTTTTCAACTTTTAGTCCCGTTAAATCAGTTTACTCGTGTGGCCTTTAATTTTCTGAGCTTCTCAGATGATTTTAATATGGAACCAGCAACTCTTGATGGGGAGTTTTATAGAGGAGCTGGTGATGTAACTCCCTTGACTGCAGGTGTGTGGAGTGTCCCCTCTCATTTGTGACTCAAGTTCATCTGCAAAATTTGTCATCTCATAGGATTTACAAAGCTTGCAGGGTTTCACTAGGAAGGTTTTTGGCAAATGCTTGTTGTGGTCATAAGCTCGATCTCATGTGCAGGCCTGTTTTGGCAGCCTATTGTTAGGGGTGATTCATATGAGATTCAAAGAAGATATTGCATTTCCACAGTGCTTCTGTTTCTTCATTGCTTGGAGCACCGTGACTGTTCTTGTGGTTGTTCATCAGTGCTGAGTCATTCATGGATTCCTCTGCAAAGAGTGTTGTTCAGTTGATGGACGTTGTTAGGAAGTGTAAGAAGCTGTTTCTTCACTTCATACAGAGCTGCTTAGTCTGTACATTAGCCTGTACATTATGAAGGTGACTAAAAAGAAAATACGAATCTTTTTTCAGCTGAGATGTTTGGAATAGTTGGCTGCAAGTTCCTACAAAGGTTGTAAAAGTGAGTAATCCCATGGAAGTCAGTGACTCAACTCATTGCATAAAGATCGGCGCAGGTAGAAACCGCGCAGTATGGTCTCCCTCCGGACAGTAAGAACCAAAGTCAGTGTTTAAGTCTTAGTGTTGCAGGGTGTACTTTCATCCTGAAGTGAAAATGACCCGTGTGATCGGTTTTTAGTCAAGTAAGGCAGATTTCTGCTTGAGGGTGAAGAGAAAAATTAAGTCTTTGTTGCTATAAATGCTTGCATGTATGTATGGTTTTGCTTCCTAATCAGATATCTACAGAGCAGTTGGCACTATACAATTTCTTTCATAATTCATGTCAGATTCTTGGAATCCTTTGTTTGCCAAAGGATTACTTAGATTTCACTGTTTAATAGGTAGCATGAAGAGATCTGTAACTTTTAGGATACCCTTGCTAGTGGCTGGTTGCTTTTGTCCCTCTGGCTGAAAAGTAGTTTCACTGCTACGTGAGGAATTAATAGCAGTTACCTGTAGCTAACTTCTCTTCAGTTCAAGCATCTGCATTCATTTATGCATGGAAAAAAAAGAGAAAAAAATAAAATCTAGTTGTGAGTGTTTTATGGGTACAGGATGGTTTTTCCTGGAGCATTACTCCAAAGACATGAGGGAGGCTAAGGGGAGGCAGGAGAACAGGCTCACAGATCTGGTCTGCAAGTTATGTTGGCTTCATCATCTGTGTACTTAGACATATGTGTGTTATAGACCAAATTTTATAGTTATTTTTGTGATAAAAGAGTGGAAGAATAACACATAGAACGTTTGCTTTATATTCTGCTGTAGACATGTCTTACAGTTTTGGATTCCACTCTCCTTTCCTTATGTTGGGAAGTAGGTGATGAGGAATGAGCTGCTGCTCATAGTTTGTAGAGCACAGGCCAGTTTGAGGAAGTTCAGGTCTGAAATTCAGTTTATATTAATTTTTTTGTATTTCTCTTTGAAAAAATTTAGAATGTCAAAAATAGGTGAATTGATTGTGCTGATCTCACAGCTGGGAAGTACAGGGGGTTTTGTATTTTGGGTTTTTGAGGTTTGTTTTTTTTTATCTTGCATGCAATAGTGCTGGATTAAATAAAAAAATCTGTTTCCAGATTAGCACTAAATTCTGTCCTGTGTTTGGATTATTTTTAATTTTGATTTTGTGAGACCTTGGGAATTTTTTTTTATGAGGAATTATTTAATTGGATACAGTGATAACATGGAACTTAGAGCAAATTGAATTCAGTGAATTGCCAAATGAGCACTATAGACCCTCAAAATTTGAAATTTATCACTGGGCGTTGGGTGGGGTGGTGAAGTATGTGTGTAACTAAACCTATCAGTCTCTATAAAAGTTGAAATAGAGATACAAAATCAGACTGATTACTTATGACTGTCCATCACAGATGTGTACTTTGTCAAAAGCAAAGTTTCTGTCCTTAGAATCCTTTTGTACACAAATCAGTGCATGTAGTTGGGGTTATAACAATGTATGAGTTTGTGTAGCCTATTGCTTTATTCCATGCATGTAATTTTAAGTAATGCATGTGATTTTAAGTCTCATGACTTCAAATACTGTGATGCACTGCATTCAAATCTTCTCAAGGCAGCAGCTGCAAGATCCTATGCAGACACCTGCTTCTATGACAAGAAATATGTGGCACAAACACAAGTGTGCTCTAAAAGCTGACATTTGCGTGTTGTGGTTTAACCTACATAAGCTCTGTTAAGCTGAGATATGACAGGATGAGCCAGAGAATACAAAGAAAGAGTTGGTATTACTTTCTTATGTGCTCATAGTGAAAGTGGGAGCTGTCAACAACTCCCATGTTCTAACCTCCACAGCAAATTGTTAGCAGTTAGTGTGGGGCTTTTTTCACTAATTGCTGTTTATATAATGGTAAATGTGAATTCAAAAGATCATACTTGAGCTTTTATGGAAGTTTATAGTTACAAATTATTTTATATGTACTGCACTGTTTGTCATTAAAAACATAATATCAAAAGATAGGGCCTCTGCCTAATTTCTAATCTAGTTTTGTTTTATTTGCAAATTTCAAAAAGAGTGTTTTATTTTTTTTGTTCTCTTTTATGTCTTTTTTTAATAGAAGTAGGAAAGCTTTCTGATATTGCTTAAATGTTTAAAATAAACCAGATAAGCATGTTTCGCTTTTTTTCCTTAGGATTTTTTACAGATCTTACCTTGGATTGTAAAAATTCCCATTGAACGTGAAAAATTTCTTCGTAATGTGTCAGATTAAAATTTTATTTATATTTCTTTACAAATGTGTTGATCTCAAAAATGTTTTTTTGCTTTTATCTTTTCAGAATTTAAAGTTCGGTGATCCATTATGGGGAACCATGTAGGAAAACGGGAACATAGCACTGAGAAGTCAACCAAGGTGAGTGTAGAAAATAGAAAAGAGAGAGTCACTTGGGAAATACATATTCTGTGAAATACAGTGGATTTTTAGGATAGTAGTTTACCAGATCAGCGTTATCATTACTATTTTGTAATTTACGCTGTAAAGTGACTGTGTTTTTGAAAGTGTGTCCTATGAGATATGGCCAAATGAAGATTCTGTTGTGCTGGATTTAGTGAGAGATGTGATGTTCGATCCATATCTGATAATAATCTTCTCAGTCATGGTGGAAATGAATTAAAGGGACTTATAATCATGATGTTGTAGAGTTTTTTAAGAGTCAGTGAGCAGAGTTATATTCTGTGTTGACAGTTTAATTTGGGCAGTAAAATGGACTTCATTCATAAGAAAGACACTATGAGGAAATGAGTAAAATAAGAGGAATTTAGAGGACAAGATTGTCAATCCAAGGAGATACAGCTTCAAAAATCTCCTCCCTAGGAAAAAAAAAATATGAGAACTGTCAAAAAGTTCATTAAAACTTAGTATTTGATTCTTAAGTGTCTGCTGACACCGTTGAGTATTCTGCACATAATGTGGTGTTCTGTTTGCCTTGTGATGATACTTGGTTTATTTGTTTTTCTGTGTTGTACCAGAAGAGATTTCACACATCTTAAAACAGAACATCTTTCTATATATATTTAAAAGTAAAAAAAAAAAACCACTGCTTGTTGCTAGCTATTGCTATCTTCCCTCCACACAGCCTCATCCAAAAATAACAGTTTACAGTCTAAGCCCACACTGCATAAAGCTATTGCCCTTTGCATTGGACATAAGATGCAAACAGATTGTTCTGGGCTTTATCTGGAGGAATGTGTGTGTTTTTCTTTTCTGTGGCAGATAAGCAGCTATACCCAAAAGGTATACAAACTAGAACTCATACAGTTATTAGCTCCTTGCCATCTCTCTTAGGAAAATGCATAGTCATACTGGAAGGAATAGGGGAAAGCAGCAGGAACAGAGGACAGCTGGCTACATACAGTTTTGCTTTGTGTTGGTGTGGTATTTTGCAAAATGCTTTTGTGGCCCAAAGTTTCAGTTTGAGCACAAACAATAGTGTGAATCCCAAGCTGCTGTCTTGTGGTAGCTGGTCTTGCAGACGTACTGTTTAGAAACCTCTGTTGTGCAGAAAAGTCAAATGCCTCAAACAGAGACATTTAGCCAAATGTTTTGATCCTTTCTGAGTAAGCATGTGAGATCCTGCAGGTATGATACATGAAGTTTACAGAGCTTGATGGGCTGCAGTGCACCAAATACCCCGTGCTTTGGTCTCTGAGGATAAAATTTGGGTAAAAAAAACACATTGTATCTTCTCTCTGATGAGGGATCACATGTGTTTGAGGCATCTGGATGGCAGGTGGGTGAGTGCACATCTGGCTTCAAAAGGCTAAAAATTCTTCAAATCGTAACAGCCTGTGCAAGAGGTGCAAATTCTGTGGTGATGAGCGAGAGTCAGGTGACCACGAGTCTGCACTTGGTCTATAGGACAGAGCTACAAGGAAATGGATTGCTGCAATTCTCTAAAATTCCTTCTTTGTCCTAATCAGTTCATGGAGAATACTTGATTCTGCAATCAAAATAAAATTAGTTTACCAAAATTGTTTTGTGAAGCACAAACTACTACTGTAGTAATATCTTCTGTCCTTCACTCATCCTCCTTGAGGGTCAGAGAACCAAAACAGCAAACCCCTAAACTTTCAAATTGCCAGTGCTTGATCAAAATTTCCCTTTATGTGCAGAGATGTGCATGAAATCTCTTTATCTAAAACAGTAATCATACTACAAGAAATTACAAGGCCATATATTTAAAATCAGGAAATATATCATTAAGGCATTACTATGGATTCCCTATAGTTAGTCATTCTTTATTCAGTTCTTTCAGGCAGCATTAAATTTCTTAGTGGTTGCATTAACTGAACCAGTTTGTTGGTTTTTTGTTCTCTTTTTTTTCAAAGTCGAAGTAGGTTTTTTTTTTGTTGTTTTTCAATATTGCTGTAGATTAGAACTGTTTTCCCACTAATCTTCTAGACCTGCTGAAGGCTTACTGAGACTACAGTTGGAATGCTGAACTGCCTCTCCTCACTTGTAGCAATAGAACTGCAACAAAAGAGTCAAACATCTCGCCAAGGGTCTTTGTAAATTTCATTGCTTTCACTCTCCAGGCTGTTTGCCATAAGTCCTTTCCCAAAATTATAGGTCCAAAGGAAAAACATGATTTTTGAATCTTCTTTGAACCTTTGAGGTCAAATTTACAGCTGCTGTACTGCTCTTGGACTGGTAGACCATTTCTCCACAGAGCTATTTTATGTGTAGTGACATTAAAGAGACTGCTACCAATTGCAGCAATCCCAGGTCTTGGTTGTCCAGTAAATGTTCTTTAATCAGCAATTACAGAATTAAACCACTGGTTTGGTGGTTTTTTTGAGTTGACATCTAGCTTCACTTTACTTTTAGTAAATTTGTGTATTTGAATTAGAAAATTAGAAATGAACTTCTGGAAAGCAATTACTTCATGAAATGTCTAATGTGACACTAATATTCTTTCAAATTAGGAAATTAACAGAAGACATTAAGATGGCTTCCCATGCTGTGATACTTCCTTCAAAATATTGTTCTCCTCTTGATATATAAATATGGCAAGCTGCAGTGATTATTTAATAAATAATGTGATACTGTGAAATTAAGTGAATGCTTTGAAAAATATTTGACCTAAATAATGTGGAGGAGTATTTACAAAACCCTTCTCTTTTACTCACAGCAATAGCATACACCACCTCATTTCTGTGGGATTTCTTTCTTGTATGTTTAATGGAGCTGCATTTTTTAGGGTTTTGTAAGATACAAAAAAATTCCACAATGAACCAAGCATTTTATCTTTTCTTTTTACTTTGAATGATACTAGACTTTGCATCTGTTTAATGCATTAGTAATTGTTTAATTATTTATTTTGTTTACTTTCTTCTTAGTATTAATACTTGAGTTTGAACTTAACATAAATACATCTAAGAACAACAATAACAAAAATAATAGGCTGTCCTGAGTTTCTTGGCCTGAGTTTCTTTAACTTCTCCTAGAGCCAAATGAAAAGAATACACAGTGGAGTTTTACTGGTTCAGTGTTCTAGTTGGTGTGTGCTGATTTGTCATCGTTACGCTACAAAGCGGCACAATCTCTTTTGCAATGACTGAACAGCACAATTCTCTGCTACTCCTCATTAGAGAATTCTGCATAGCACATTATTGCCATCCCAGAATCTTTGAATTTTCTTGCTATCTGTCAAAACTGGCCCTTAATGTCATTGATTGTTCAGGAAGAGGGGTTTAGAAGGAAGGTTTTCTGGCATTGTCCCACTTACTCCACAACAACTTCCGAATGCAAGTACCTGGTCCAAGTAGCCTGTTTTCCATGGTCACATAGTACTGTGAGGAGCTGGAAATCAAGCTTGTGATCCATAATGAAACATCAAAACCCACTGCACTGCCATGTCAAGGGATTCCTCAAGAGATTTATAAAGGCCTGGGACATGTTAGATTATAGGAAATGCTGGATTATCTACCTAGTTCATGTCCTTTATGTAATTGGGGTGTACTGCAAAAAAACAGCAAGGAACCAAACCCAATTGCCACTTCTGGTACCCAGCTCTGAAAAGCCTTGAGAAATGTAATTGCAGGCCAAGACTGAAAATAGACATAATGATGAATTTAGACATAATAGACATAATTGATGAATTCAGTCTGCAATTTAATGTTTTCTTTAAACTAAAAATAATCTGTTAATAATGACCAGCTCTTGCTGAGTAATGAACTCATGAAAAATCTTGCCTTTAATTGCCCTGTGTTGTGTACCTAGATTCTATAACGTGTTTTGCAGTGGCTGGTTTGATAATAAACTGACTGCTTCTCAGTGTTTAAGGAGAGCTCAGCATAACTAGTTCAAGCTAAATTGCTTCAGTGAGCATGTATCAGTAAATCAGATAGTTTGTGTGCTGCTTTAGAGGAGATTCTATTTTCTCTCCTCTTTTTTTCCCCCCCCATTGCCTTGCTAATATTCTGAAATTAGCACCCTGTCTAAGGCTACAGTTAGGCAACACTGACTGAAAATTTTCTATCTCTTCCTGGTGAAAGGAAGTTGAAATTCTTAAGATGACTGATACACGATGGTAGTTGAACTGTTCATCTCAATACATGCTCAGTGATCTGTGAGCATAAAAGCTTTCACTGCCTCTCATGGCTTAGGCTGCTTACAGACCTGGGCTGTATGTGTGGGTTTTGGCAGGTGCTTCCTCTTGGTATGCATCATAAATTATCAAAAAAGGAAAAAACCAACGGATGAAATGCTTTTTACTTGCTTAGTTAATTGCTCTGAAGTATTATTTTTGTAAGATAAAAGTTTATTATTTTTCAGTACATACAGTTTGAGAGATACGTGACATAGAGATTGTGTGGAATTTGAAGTCTGGAGTACACTTTTCTGTAAAAAGTAAACAAAAAGAAACAGTCTTATTAACATAAAAAAATTAATCACAAAGACTTTTCACTTTTTCCCCCTAGCAAAGTTGTACAGCACTATTTTTATTTTCCAGTGTAATTGTGTGTTTTCTCAGAGTTTTACTCTTTCCTATAAAGCAGTAAAGAGCACAGGAGCTATTATGGCATATTCTTTGCTATTTCATAGCTTGATTAAAACACTCCCCCTTGAGCCAGTATGTTTTCTGAAGGCAAGTGAAAAGGAGAAAAAATAACTTTAAAATGTTGAGAGCGCCAGTGTTTTCTGTGAGAGATTTGATGAGCATTTTCACCAGTCAGTTTTACAAGTTAGATATACTCTGTAGAATCCTTATGACCAACTGGTGTCTGGTTATCCTGGTATGCCTGGTGCAAGGAACTGCTGCTTTTGGAAGAGGCAAATCTTCTTCAAGGGTGTGAAGGGAAGTTCTGGGCAGTCAAGTTCAGCAATACCAGTTGAATTTGATAGATGTCTGTTTTCCTCATGTTATACCTTCAACCTAGCTTTGCCCTTGAGCAAATCCTCATGTGCTCGCTCTGTCTTCCTATTTCATTTCTTAACCTTCGTGCTGTCTGACTGGATGGTTTGTTGGGATGCATGCAATGTCATTCTGCATTAATAGTAGTGCTTGGAGACCTTGAGTGGAGCCTTCAGGCACTAATGTGCTTCTGCTGGTGAGATGGTATCATAGTGATAGAGAAATGACTGTACTGTTTGAAACCTCTGAGAATGCCAAGCATGAAGTAGCTGTGACATCTGTCCTCAAAAATTAACCTTAACACCACACTCAGTATGGTATCAGAAGTCTGTGTTAATGTTTCAGTGGGCAAATAGTTCTGCTATGAAGTTTAAAGGAACAACTTGTGTCTAAATCCAAGTAATGTGTTTCAATACTTGACTGTTCATTAAACTCTTTTAGTGTGGTGAATTTAGTATAGTCAACTGTAGCTGCAGCAATTAATCTTTCTCATGTCTAAAATATAGTAAGCTCATTGAAATTTTGTGAGGACAATAAATTGTCCCTGAATTGAAACTGATACTCCTCTACACTTCCATGTTTTCCTTTGTTGCGTGTGAAGGCTACTGAAGGTGGTATTCTGCTGTGCGAGGAATGGGTGGAAAAGTTAAAAGATGAGAAGCAAGGTAGGTGCAAGTGAGGAGCAAATTCTGGCCCTGCCACAGTGCCCATTGCTAATGTTTAAGGAGTTGCCTGAATTGTATAACCATGGCAGAATACCACTAGATCTGTGTTTCAGTGAAAAAGTGAGTAAATGTTGTGGGCAATGACTGCATAAAATAAGTTGCAAGTATGTTTTTCTGTTTTGCATGCAATGGCTTAGTCCTAGTACTTCTTGATTTGGGTCTTGAGCTGGTGAAGCCTGCATGTGTGTAAAAGGAAGAGATGCAGTCACTGTGGTTTTGGCTGGGGAGGAGGTAGGGTGTTAGGCTTTGCAGGCTGAGGATGGGCAAACAGAGCTGACTGAAGGGAAAGTGCACTCTGTGGTTTTTTAAGTTCCTGTGCCTCTGATGCCATGTTTTTGTGGTAGTTTTCTACAGTTCCCTCCTTGTCAGCTTTGATGCAGAACTAGATAAATGTCCTGTCAAATGAGTTTAATGCCAGTGCCACTTAAATTAGCAAGGAGCTGGAAGAACAGGGGTGTAGTGCAGTAGGCATTCTTTGTGAGCTCTCTGTGAACTGTTCCGGCTGCTGAGATGACTTTTCTAGTAAATCAGCCCATACTTCAGCCTGAGAACATGTTGTTCAGTGTTTTAGCACCTTTATGCCATAAAAATGAAGGGAAAGTTGTTGATATTTTTAATCTTGAGGAAGCAGTAAGTGACATGGTGATCCTGAAAGGGAGCAGTGTCTTCCTTCCTCATGTAACCTTTTGTGCTTTTACAGTTGTGGTGGTTGTGGATCAGCGTGTGGCAGTAATGTTGTATCACCTGCTCTGAAATTGGGTCAGATGAAAATTCTGGTTTGTTACTTTGACCTTGGTTATATTTGAGAAGAACTTAAAAAATCTTCTGCAGTAAAGTGTTACCTTAATATGCAGTTATATCTGTAAAGTAAGTTGTGGTGAAATGTGTTTGCCCTTTTAGAGAAATGGCCAAACTACCTGTGGGTATCCAGTGTCAAACCACAGCAGAATCTCCAGTGTCTAAGACAGTGACTGGCAAACCTGCCCTGTAGCCCTTACTAAAGTATTAAAACCTGTTAAAAGTGCATTTTAAAGTTTATTCTCATCTTTTTCCTCCTAGTGCTAATTCAGTGGTGTTTGATGCTCCTGGGCAGCAGCTGTGAGGAAGAGATATGTAGCCATATTTTATTTTAATTCTCAGCTTCTCACAAGTGTGTTTCTGATAATGCAATGGACTGTGCAGATGGGGTAGTTGTACGACATAGTTGTTTTACACTGTGCATCAGTACAAAGTCAAAACACTCTCATATCTGATGCTAAATATTCTGCCGTGAGAAGAGAGTTCCCACACATTAAGCTGAGTTGCTCTCATTTTGCTCTCATTTGTAAATTCAGCAAGTCTGCAATGGACATCGAAAGGAAAAGGTTGTAGGGCTTTCCCATGCAAAGTATTGCTGACAGTAACTTCTTTTTGCACTTCAGAAGTTGAATTTCTTGAGTAATTGGAGCTATTTGTACAGTGGATAAATTTAACTTGTCTGCAGCTACAGTTCAGAAATGGATTTTTCCACTTTAAGGAGAAATGCTGTGAAATGCTTTTCCTTTTTATTTAACTTCTTCAGGCTGTCTGCTTTAAGTCAGTGGAAATACTTCAGTAGCATTTGCTGGGGGAGGAAAAAGAGGTTTTTGTAAAAGGAAATTGAAAAACTTTCAAGCATAATAATACGATATTACTCTTGATTGCTGAGATAAGATTCACTCTTAAAAAACATCTGATCTTTCATCCACTGGATGTGACCGTAAAGATATCAAAATTTGCACAGAGCTGGAAGCCACAAGATACATGCCAGTTACCTTGGATGATTGGGGGGGTAATAGAGGCAGTAATGGAAATCTTGCATTTTTGTCACAGTGCCACAGAGTGATGTTCAGGCTGGTGGGGCTGGACTTAGAATTGAAAGCTGAATTTAGGGAGGCCTGAGAGCACACAGCTTGCTTGGAACTCTAGGCAGCTCAAAAAACATTGAAAAGACCCAAGAGACCCAGAAATCTTAGCAAGTCTGTCACCAATGAGATATATCTTCAAACAGGCACTTATCAAAACAATAGTCACCATTTTTGGGCCCTCAGATTTTCCTGTTCAGTGTAAGAGCTTCAAGATGGATTCAGTGTTCGGTGCAGACATGCACCAGACGGTGGTGCAGACGTTATCAGATTTATTATGGAAATACCAATATACTGGAGATGTTTTGATTTAAAAAATTGAGACTGTGACATTGAAATCTGACTCACTTGGGGTTTTTCTTGTTTTGGTTTTGTGGTCATAGCTAACTTATCCGTCTAGCTCCTTCCTTCATCTTCCTTCTACTTCTCTCACACAGTTTCTTCCTGCATGCTATTTTCTGACAGCATCTCCGATGCAGTCAAAATGTGTTGCTTTGATTTTTCTGAGGTATTAGAAATAATATTTAGTTGCTAACAGTGCTCAGAACCAGTGAAGAGATGGCCAGTTAACAGGCAGTCTGATCAGGAAGTTGTGAACACCATAGAAGAAAGCAGAAAATGTGCGCTTTTCTGACAACACATATCCACTGGAATAATTCCTTTCAAAAGTACTTTCTTCAAGCCAGTTCTGTCTCTTCACATTATAATATGACTTTCTGCAACCTTCCCAGCCTACCACAGTGCACTGCTTTACAAAGCAATCCAGTAGTGCCATTCTCAATATTTGAAAGCTGAAAACCAAAACATTATTCTGTTATTTTTATGACCAACTAGCATTGTCGCTTATATACTGTTTTGTCATGAAGTTTTTTTGGATTTTTGCATTTGTACCTTGTACCTGTTAAAGAACTTATGTGCAGCAAATGCAAGAACTTCTGTGTAGTCCTTTTGGGGAAATGTGGCTAAAATTTGTCAGTGTGAAGTGGAACTGTGCAAAAACTTTATATCCCACTTCTGTTTCTTTTGTGTGCATATGTGTAAGTATGCACGTGTCCATATTGAAAAAAGTGCAAGTGTATATTTAAAAAGATATTTGTATATAAATGCAAGTATTTGCATTTATATACGAATATATAAAATAATATACAAATATATACTTGCATTTATATGCAAGTATTCAAGTATTGGTACTGTGCTTCTATCCCTGTATGGCTGCAGATGTGCTCTCTGTATTCGTTTCAAAAGGCAAGACCAGTAGCCTTTCACCCTGGGGAGTCTATTCATTCTGATCTTCCCTGTGAGCTACAGACTAAATGTTTTCTTTATGTTAAGCCAGAGGTTTCTGCTGCAGATGAAACTTGCCTTATGGTACACAGTGATAAAGCCTGAATAATCAGTACTTTTTTTCTTTTAGACTCTTGTCTGAAATTCCAGACAGTTCTGGGTTTTTGAGACTTGGAAGATGAAAGATGGGTGCATCTAAGACTCAGAATCTCAAGTCAGTGCCTGTAACAGTTGAGAAATATTTATATATCATAAAATATATTGATTATATCTCAATACTTAATATATATCTAAGTATATATCTAAGTGTATCTAATAAATATATCTTAATGTTCTAAGAGAGGCTTCAGAGCTCACAGTAGGTGAAACCCACTGTATATAGTAACAAATGTTTTGTCTTTGGTCACTACAGCACAGAAAACTCAGTGTGTTTGGGATGATTGACATTGTTTCTGGAGCTTGGTCACATGAGATGAGATTCTAGGTCAAGGCTGCACACAATATTATATTTTTGTGCTGAAATAAATAACTTGTCATGTGCTGCAGGATACTTGCTGATAGAAACTTGCTGAGAGGAGGTCTTGTCCTATGGGTGCTAATCTTCAGTTTCCTTCAAAATCAAATCTGTGTTTGGAGAAAACCTATGTTATATATTTTATTTGAGATGGATCTGAACCACTATAATCCATTACATTCCGATTGGCTTAAGTGAAGCATGTTTGTTTGTAAGTGCTGGCAATGTGTCCTGAACATTCGGCTTTAGGATACTTTTACTTGACAAATTAATTTTAATGTTGGTATTTTGTTTCTATAATACAATATTTAAATAAAATATTCAAAATAAAACGTTTTTCTAATACGTGCTTCAACTAATTTCTTGCCTGATAAGTAAGGGTATTGGCAAGAAGAAAAAAAATAGGTGAAATACCTAATAAAAATTAAGCTTTGACACTTTTTCCTCTTGTTTTCACCTCAGTGTTATGTGTTCTACTTTCCTGCAGTCTTCTCAGGAAGGAAAGGAACAGAACTGCATACAGGAGTCTCTTCAATGTACCTTTTCTGTCTGTTGCCTTCTTTTCCTTTCCACTGGCATTTTGTCTATTATTTTTTATTTTTTATTATTATTATATCATGTTATGCTATATAGTCCTTACAAGGATTGATAAAACCATATAAAAATGAAAGTTTTATGGAGCCTGGGGGAAAGGAGGCCACAAGTCCCTATTATTGGATGTGTTCAGTTGGGATGGGGAGCTCTGGGTTCAAATACTCACTCAACAGATTGTAGGGGTGTTCTGGTCAGTGAGGCTTTAACCGCAAGTACAGGAACAACCAGTGGGGCAAGGGATATGTCTGCCTTTGGCAAGGGATGCTGATATCTTCCAGGCACCAGGTTCTGCTCTGGGATTTTGCCGAGTTCATAATGTTCAAATATGCCATAGCATAAAGCAGTTAATACTGTAATAATGTAATACTCTATTGCAGCTGTTGAGTCACCTGATGATGGAAGAATAAAGGGTTTGTGGCATTTTGGAAGCCTGTAGGGCTTGACACATAGACTTTGTATCAACTAAATTGCCTGTCTCTGATAATTTCCGATGATGTCCCTTGCTGCTGTATGTAAGAAACAGGAGGGACTGAACATTTAATTCCCAAGGGAGATGGCTCCACCAGGAGCAGGGGCCCTTGGCTTCAATCCCAGCTTTGAGCTCTGGTCTCGGCAGGTGACGAGTTGTTCCAGGTTTTGCCCCATGGGCTTGCTTTAACCAAGGAGGCTGCAAACCCTGGGCTGGTGGAACAGGTGCAGAGCTGCTGTCTTTGTGCCATTTAATTGTCCCAGTCACTGACCAGGGCTTGGGCAAGTCTCTTGCTCAGTTCTCAATTCTGCTGCTGCACTGCCAGGTTGGGTCTCGTGGCCTTAAGAAAATGAGGACTTCAGAGACAGCTCTGAGCATCTGGACTTCTCTTAGTAGATAATGTGGTTAGTTTGAAACCTCAACATGGTTCATAGCCTAATGTTGTTTTCTTAAAAGAAAAGCTTGATGCTTTCCTGGAGTAAAAATTTTTGATCTGACCTAGCATATCTTGCTTGTTATAATGTTATTAATATCGAAGTGACAGGAAAAAAGCTTTAAGTAGGAACCCTTATTTCAAAGGATTTATTCCCTGGGATTTTGCAGGGAGGATCTTTGTATCTGTGGAGTTACTTCTTACCAAGACAAGAGCTTAGGGAAAGAGTTTTGAGGGTTAAGAATATTTTGGTTTGCTAAAGTTTTCAAAATCCTGTTTTAGAATAAGAATTTTTTGTTGTTCAGAAGAAGTAAGAAATGATTATTTGAATGCTACACTTGAGGAGAGGTGCTAGACTTTAGGGTTTGTAAACTTGCTAAAGAGAATTGGAAATTAAGTGTGTTTGCTTATCTATATGCATATACTTATTCATTTGGTTTAATAACTGCAAATATTGTTTACCTATAACCTCTTCAAATGAATATACTTGTTGCTTATATGTAACTCAATCAGTTGTTTTTTTTGTCAAGAGAATCCACTTTTATTATAGTAAATCATTTAAGAAGCTACAACTGGGGGCTGTTAGAGGCAAAGGATGGAACTAAGCAGAGTAATGATAATAGGTTATTTGCAGCACTAGGGAATTGAATTAAAAAGATGTCTAGGTATTTCCAGAAGGCCACCTCTTTTGTTCAGTGCTAGGAAGGCAGTCTCTGGGTCTAAAGTGATTATGAAGTACACCATGTTGATTCAAACTGCTTGAGTTAGACTGTCAGTCAAATCACAAGTAGCCGATGTATGGAAAGGATCGAATATATATGTTAATAAATTACAGCTATTTAAGCTTTTGTATTTAGAGTCAATGGATTCTAATCTACATTTATTTTAATTTTTTTTTTTTATCCATCATTCTCCACCTGTTTTATTCAGTCCTGGATCTGATTCACAGAGCTTTTTTTAGTACTGTTTCGACTGTGGCTCTGGCAGTACCAGTTCTACACAGAAGTTACACGGCCTCTGGATTATGCTACCTCTAGGGGAGAAGGTGGAGAGCTTTGCATGGTCTGTTGTGCTTACATCTGCAGTCTCCATTGCACAGCAGTGAATAGAAAGAAATGGACAGAAAGTCTGTCCAAGGTCTACCTGCTCCTTTTTTATGGTGAAATACCACTGAAAGAAGGGCAGTAGAAATAGCTTCTTGTTCACCCACAGGTTTCTCTCCAGTTAAATTCTCTGCCTAGAGAAGCAGTTGAAAATAGTTGGTGCTACTTTGTTTTACAGTTCCCCACATGATTCCTTTCCTTCCTGCCCGCCTATAGAATCAAGGCATGGATTTTAGCCTTCACAACACTTATGCAGTGATGTAAAATTCTATTTATGTGCAGAGGGTTACTAAGTAACAGTTGCTGAGGGAAATGCAGTCTTTAACTGTGTGACGTCTGTGCACTTAAAATTCCCAGCCAAGTAGTGCATTAACATAGATTTTTCACATTAATGTAATGGGATTTGCTGTGGGCAGTGTGAGCAAAACCTTGGGAAAACAACAGTGTAGTTTAAGGAATTGTAGTCTCTGCAGCCTGACCCTGTGGACAGGAGATGAAACCCAGTTTTTGCCCTACTACCTCATCTTCTCCATACCACACCAAAATTAAGGACCCTGATGTATTTCATAGAATATCCTGAGTTGGAAGGGACCCATTGAGTCCAACTCCTGGCCCTGCACAGGACATCCCCAAGAATATCACACCATGTGCCTGAAAGTGTTGTCCAGACATTCCTTGAACTCTCTCAGGCTTGGTCCTGTCCAGTGCCTAGCCACCTGCCTACATGCAGAGCCTTCTCCCAATAGCCAGCCCAAACCTCCCCTGACACAACATCAGGTAATTCCCTTCACTCCTGTCACTGATCACCAGAGAGGAGAGGTCAGTGTCTGCTTCATTAGCCAGCTTCCAGTCAATTGGGACCTTTCTAGATTCCCAAGACAACTGAAAAATCATTGAGAGAGGTCTCACGGTGGCATCGGGCAGCTCCTTAGTATCCTGGGATGAATCCCATTAGGCACCATAAACTTGAAGGGATCCAGCTGAAGAAGCAAGTCCCCCACAGGTTCAGGTTGGCTGGGAGTTTGTAATTCTCGCATTTGTGGTCCCCCAGTTCATGGCTTTGGAGGTTCTATTTTAAATATTTGTGTGTATTTTTGTGTATTTTAGTATTTGTTTGATATTTGTGTGTGTTTTTGTATTTACATCTATATCTATCTATACATAAAAAGGATTCCACATGTAATCAGTTTGTTTTGCATGTGTACCTTCCTTCAGGGGGAGGAAAGTTGAGTGGCAAAAAACAAAAAGAGCTGGGGATAGATTAGGTGTTGATAGTCCAAGGAGAAATTTTCCTTGAGCCATGTCTCTTCTATTAACTCTGCTTCTAATTTTTCACAGTCTATCAGAGGATTGGTTTTTCCTAAGGATTTTTTTTTTTCAATAAATGTTACTTGGGAAAGGTCATGAGTTGTATTAGAAAATATTCTACTTAACTGATCAACCTTTCCTTTAAATCACACCCAATATGACTTACAGTAGGGTTTTGAACTGAAGCCCTTTATATGCTGATAAAGATGGTTTCTTGAACTTTCATGAAGTCTTACAGCTTTTAACTAATTTCTCTATTATCAAGCTCCTTTTTGTCTGAAAATACTTGGAGGATAGGGAGAAGTGTGCATGTATGTAAATAATTATTGCAGTGGGAAGGTGACATGAACTTATCAGGCTGTGTGATTTGCTCATTGTGGCTTAAGGAGATATTAATTTCAGTGAGGTTCTTTCATTAATGATGTCATTATGCCAGAGTATGTAAAAGATGGGCAAAAAAAAATTATAATGAAGTACTATCACAGTCCTTTTATAAAAGTGTCATAAATATCTATCAGGCATATCTAGTCATTATTTATTGGATTTTAATGACATTGTTTTAGCTGAATCCAAGGATGTTATTTGTTGATCACTCAGAAATGCATTATGGCCAGGAGTTGCTCTTATGTTATTTACCTGGGCTCTTCAGTAACCAGCATTGTCACTGTCGTGGGAATAGTATCATAATTTGTCAACTGTGTGACATTTACTTTGTTTATTTACTTATGACAATTGTTTTTTAGTTTATTTTCTTTTTCTTTCTATGCAAATTAAAAAAAAAACAAACACCCAGCAAACCAAGCAAAAACCAAACATAGTGACACCATCTCTGTAAAAGTTGGTGTGTTTTCTGCTCCTGGCATTGTAAAGTCTCTTTAACATTTTTGATGGGGTGTAATTGTTAAGTACTGTCTGACTGCATTTTTTTGCCTGTGTTTGAGAGAGTGTAGTATCTGAGGGTTTTTGTAGTCTTTCATGCAGTTCACTCATTTTGGTTTTGAGGCCAGCGACTCTTCCCTCTGGAGAGAAATTGATCCTGAATTCTTCATTGTTCAGTCAAACTCCTGTTTTTCTGTAACTCTTTGTGATCAGCTGTGACTGCTCAAGTGGTTTTAGGCTGGTGTATTGGCCACGGCTTTTCCCTCAGGAAGCTGTCATCTCCAGTGGGAGTACTGACTCTGAACAAAGTACCTTTTGAGTCTACAGAAGAAACAAAACAGAACAAGAGGAGAGAATTTGTCACACAATTGACACATCTATTCTTCCAAAACCTTTTCTTGTTGATCCATAGGGGCTCATGTGTTTCTTTTATCTCAAACGGCCAAGTTCAGGAGAACTGAAGTTAAATCTATTTGCCAATAGCAAATGCCTTTGCCATGTACTTCAGGAGCTGCTCATCAGTTCCAAACACCGGTAATGCAACCATGTATAGTTACTTAACTAAAATGGATGCAAAAAAAAAAATAAACAAAACCTTTTCTGCAAACCTACTTTCAGACCATTTGACCCCTGTCGATGCTCGTGAATGGAGTTAACCCATTTCAGCTGCAGAGTTTTGCACGTGCCTTTATTATACTTCATGAGATTCTTGTCAGTTTACTTCTGGAGCCTGTCAAGGTCCCTGTCTGAAGAGCACCTCTGCCTCTCTGTACTGACCAGTCCCCCAGTTTATTATTACCTGGGTTTTTCACAAATTCATTAAATGATACTGGCCTTAGTGTTGATCCCTGAGGGATGCTGCTGCTGACTAACTGACAGAGGGACTCTGTGCCACTGATTGCCATTCTCTGAGCTTGGTGGTCCAACCAGTTACCCACCCCTTGTATTCCACCTACCCAGGCTTTATCTTCTTGGTTTGACTGGAAGGGTAGAGTGGCAGACTGTGGGAGGCTGTGTCATAGGCCATGCTAAAGTCATGCTTTTCCCCTCCTCCACAAAACCAGTCATTTCATCACAGGAGGTTATTGAGGGTTAGTCAGATACTATTTGCCCTTGATAAATCCAAGCAGGCTGTTCCTGCACACCTCCTATCCATGGGGAAAAATTACTGTTAAAACTGTTATGCCATCTAAATAAAGAAAAACAGCTAAGCATTTGAAATGCTGTGTATAAAGCATGTCTCTCATTTTACCAATGCATTATCACTCCTTCACTGTTAATGCAGAGGTTTCTGTTGAGTACAAAATGTACCTACCTTTGACAGTCTTTTATCCTTCAGTAAAGTATTGCACTTTCGAATTATTGACAAAAAAAAAAAAACATACTGAGGCCTTCTTTCAGGACAAATTCACATAAAAGAGAAAAGAGGTGTGAAGTGCACTTTCTAGTTGTATGATGATCCTTGATTTCTTGAAACCTTTCTAGAGAGATGGACAGTTGTCACCAAGTTACCAAGTTTTGACAGATTGACAGCAGCCTGTATAGTGTAACAATACAGAGTTAATGTTGAGTGGCCACAGAAAAAAGGCCATGCTGTCTGGCTGAGCTGTTGGTTGGGTTTTTGTGTGGTTGTTGTTGTTCTTTTGGGTTTGGTGTGGTTTTTGGAGTTAGGTTTTTTGGTCATTTGGTGGTTTGTGGTTGGTTTTTTTTGTTGTTGTTGGGTTTTTTGTTTGTTTATTTGTTTTTGTTAAATAACTATAAAAGAGGAAAGGTCTAAAAATTAGGCACTGGAAGAAAAGGTGAAGTTGAAGCAAAGAACAAGTGTTCCTGCCTGGAGTTGGAGACGTTCCTAGACAGTGAAGAGGTATGCTTGCTGGTAGAGCTTAATGCTCTCTCCCCCCACAGCCTGGGGCTTGCACAGATGATGACTATAAATAGTGCAAAGTAGCACTTACTTAAATCACCTTTTTTTCTTTTTCTTTTTAACATGTAGATCTTGAATTTCAGTGCAATATTTCTCCTGAAGATGTACAGTTCTCACTAGAACCACACTAATGAATCAATCTGTGGTAAATTGAATCATCTCTGTATGATTAGTGACAGGACCCAAGGTAATGGTCTGAAGTTGTGTTAGGAGAGGTATAGGTTGGATTTCAGAAAAAGGTTCCTCACCCAGAGGGTGTTTGTGCACTGGACCAGGCTCCCCAGGGAAGTGGTCATGGGCACCAAGCCTGAGAGTTCAAGGAGTGTTTGGACAATGCTCTCAGGGACACAGTGTGATTCTGGGCCAGGAATTGAATGTGGTGATCTTTGTGGGTCCCTTCCAACTCAGCATATTGAATGATTCTGTGATCTTTTTAAATGACAATTTCTATTTGGTTTTTGGCTCACTGAATGATAAGCCGGCTGCTCACAAATTTCTCCTGTCTACATGCACATGAGTGTTTCAATGTCATCACTTCTGATACTTATTTACATTGGTATTAGAGAAAATGGACATTTATCTCACAGTCAGTATGAGATTTGTATTGCTTGATCTTTCTCAGGTTTCATTTCTTTGTTTGACTTTATATATTTGGAAAATGGTAGCTACAGCTGTTTAAAACAATACTGTCTCTGCAACAAAACAAGAAATGTTCCTGAAGAACAGGATTGTGCAGATAGGGTCTTTTTTATTCAGTTATTAGATTAGTAGCTTATGCTTTGCAAAAGGTATGAGAACAGGCTTATGAACCATTTATGTTATGGAGCATGTATCTTATCATATTTGCCATCTGAAGACACTTTGGATAGATGCTTACTGACCACAGCCTTTTTTATATGGTGTACAGAAATGGCAGCAATTAACTGCCATTTTCCACAGGAAAACCTTCCCTGGTTCCAGGTGAGTAATAGCAGGTATTTGCTGATGAATCAGGTGTCACCTGGGACTGAAGAAGCACTGAGTGTGAGATCTGAGTGAGTCATTTCCTTGGGCTCTCAAGGTTTGTCTTACCACTAGTTGAGTGTGGTAAGCAGCAATAGTTAACTTGAGGTGACTATTTCTGAGAGTCAGGAACATGTTATATTACTGATATGTGGGGGAAAATGTAAGATTTTAGCTGTACTCCTTGCATGTGAAATCACCAATATTTGCTGGAAACTCACCACATCATTTTATGGAATTTTGGAAAAGCATTGGTCAGATTGCATACCTGACCTACCCACATCTGCATATTACAGTCTGGGCTGCATTAGACTGTAAGTGTGCTCCAGAGGAGGGCACCAAACTCTGAAGGTGTTAGTGCTGCTGGTATAACAAACCAGTTGGTGGCCTGGTAGCCAGAACCTGATGAGATCAGGCTCTGAGTGACAGCCCTTAAAATGCCTCAAAGCCCCAGTGTGATCAGGTGCTCTGACCGAGTTTTCAATATGCCAGTTGTGGGGCAGCTAATGGAATTGTTCATTAACATCCAGATCTTCAGGATTTGTTGTTGCTGTTTTCCGCCTCATGGTGGTCAATACAATTTGAATGCTAATTTAGACATTCTAAACAGGCTGAAAATAAACAATTAAAATGTCATCTCGCTGGGCATGTTTGGGTAAACAATCGGGTTTGTTGTACTTTTTTCCAAAATATTTTGCCTCTTAGATTTCATTTTCCCTTCTGAAATGGGAAAGTTCACCTGTTGAATATGTAGATTAGTGTTTCAGTGTGCAGCTTCATACATGTGTTACAATGGTCAATTTTTCTTCTAATATCAGTGCAGTTGTAACTCTGCACAGTAGTTTTTGTGAGGGTGCCTCTGTGTTGGCTCAAAGCATGTAGAGAAGCATTGTTCTCTTTTTTGTTTTCAGAAAATGTGGTGGGCTGACCCTGGCTGGACTCCTGGTGCCCACCCAAGCTGCTCTGTCACATGTTTAGTGCCCATGAACATTGTGAAAGGGAAATGATCATGCCAGTAAGGGTTCTGCTCCCTGTTCTGATCAAGGCTGCAGAAGTCAAAGCAAGCAGTGAATGGGAGCAGTTTCTATTGGTGTTGAGAGAATTTGAGGGATTTGTGTTCTGTTGCTGTGAAACTTCTTCCTTGTTGTTGGAGTGGATTAGTTTGCTTAGATTTTTTGACATTCTCCTGACTTGGGTTCTATTGCTTTATTGCTAATTAGGTGCATTGTTTTGAGTTATTTACTTTATGACACTTTTCCTGGTTCAGTTTAGACAGTTTCTTGAAAAATGACTGACAGCTAGAATATTTCTGAAATCAGTTAATCTCTTCTTCAGATTTTGCATTTTGTGGTTGTTAAGGTAACTAGGAAAAATGAGGAAGGGATCCTCACTGTGCTTTCTTCAAGTGTCTTAAGCAAAACTGTACATTATTTTAATAGGTGTTTTTTAAAAAAATATTCAGGTAAGTATTGCATACATTTCAGTGTATATTCTTTGTCCCTTAGGAAATACCTCTTAGGTTATTTCTCTGTGTTCTAGTAAGTAGTTTTATTTATGTACCATTGACAGCTATCTATTTGTTAGCAGCTGATTTATACTTGAAAGGCTTACAGTGGGCTGCTGAAAGAAAGGTCAGCCCTATTTGGGCTTATAGTTGGACATCAGATGAACAAATCCCTGGCATGGTATTGTGGCTTTCTGAAGAGGTAGCTGTTCCTGAAAGATGATTTTAAAATAAAAAATCAGCATTTATCATTCTGTTGCTTCCTGATGGCCAACTTGTGTGAGAATTGAAGTTGCTGAGAGTTTGCGGGCAAGGTCTAGCTCTTAAAATGATGTTTAAAAAATAAAAAAAATGCCAAGATGACTAATACTGCTGAGAAACTTCTTGTAATATCTTTGGTGATGTGTGGAAAGGGGAGGTAACTTCTGGTCTTGAAGAACATTGAGAAACAGGCTTCTCGAGGGACTTTGATATGGTTCTAAAAACTAATGGTCCCTCCTTCTGTCTTTTTATCAATATTATCAATATTAATATTCTGGGTCATTAGTTAAGGTGCAGCTACGTTTCTGTGCACGCTGTCTTTCCATCTCATGTATTTTCTCTTCTAGGGGAGAGATTTGGGTCCGTGGTGTTGTGGTGGCACTGGTGGGGGCTTGTGAAATCCTTGGGCTATTACCCCCTAGTGCTTCTCTTCCTTGATACAGGGGCACCCTTGATACTGCTAGGGGGTCCTGAGACTGCTTATATGGCTCTGGCTCTGAGGAGCAAGGGCACAGGAGCCAAGGTGTTCTCCCTGGTGCTCCCAGTGGGGGTGTAGGGCTTGGAAAGAAGTGAATGGGTTGTAGAGGTTGCACAGCTGATGCTGACAGCAGGCATTTGACTTTTGGACTCCCTCTCTGAGGGTCAAGGACCGCTCAGATGGAGTATACCTGACCAAGTCAGGCAAAAGCCTCTTTGCCAACAGGCTGGCCAAGCTGGTGAGGAGAGCTTTAAGCTAGGAAAAATAAGGGAGAGAGAGATGACAACCCACAGACCGGTGAGGAAGTGATAGAATGGCTTGGCAAACAAAGGGCACAGGGTGATGCAGACAAGAAGAACCTTGGAAAAAATGTAACAAGGCTGAAGGCAGAAGTTGGTTCCATGAACTATCACGCAGATACTCAGTTTTGCCTAGTGTCTTAACTTTCCTGGTGAGTCTGCATTAGACTCAAACTTTTGATAAAACTTAGTATCTTAATGTTTGTAAAGATTTTTTTTTAATAGAGTCCTTTTTTTTTTTGTTTGGTTTTAATATAGTCTTATAGTGGGGAACTATTTTTGACACAGTAGTATGTTGATAAAGTGATCCTTGATAACATGATTGATGTCTTTCCTTATCTTCACATACTGTATGCTTGATGTTTTCTAAAATTTACTTATGTGGGAGTTAAAGGATGTCATACCACTGTTTTGCAGTTATACAGACTGTTTCGTGCCTTTATCAGTTTCCCTTAACTAAAATCCCCCTCTTAGTTCCACGTCAACTGCATTTCAAAACTCTTATCTGAAAAGAAATCTTTATTTACATTTTGGAAAAGGCAGTTGTGTTGATTATTTTGTAAATTGTGACCCTGTGAGTCTTGACATTTGAAAACATTTTCTTCTAAGTGGTGTTTGCCTGTTTATTTACACTACACAGAGGACCTATGTACATTCTGGGGGCATGGAGCAATAAAACCCATTTTCTTTCAAGATCATGCATTTAACATTGGCCTATTTAAATCAAACAGGGAAATGGAAAAGTAATTTTCTGTCTTGAGTGGATAGACATGTATATGCACACCAAGGCGTTGTTTTCTGTGCTGGTGGGGTCATGGCAGCTTCCCCCTTAACCAAGTGTTACACAGCAAAGCTTCTTTTCCCATGCAGGCTGGAGAGAGGGAGGGGCTCTCTGGTGGATTGAACCCAAGAGCTGGTTTGGTTCCGTTTTCTCCCTTTCTCCCCCCTCATGCTACTAAGATGGATTGGTTTTTTAGCCCCTCTTTTGCCCCTTGTCTGCTTCCTTGAGGGCCCAAAAAGTTTTGGGAGCAGCTCAACTTGTAGTTATGGTCAGGAGGCAGGACACATTCCTTGGAGATGGGACAAGGTTGGGATCTTGGCAGGAGTGCATGCTAATGATGAGCTGAAATGTCTGTGTCAAAATACCTTGCTGCTTTGGGAAGGCAAAAGTGTCTTTTTCTTAATAACCCACCAGCCCTCAAAAAAACTTTTTGTACAAAATTTAAGAAACGTCTGTTAATTTTTTTTATCACAGTTCAGAAACATTGATGAGTACAGTGGTCAGAATTTTCTTTGAACCTACAAATCTTGCAGGGAAATGTAATGTATTTTAACATCAGGCAACTTGTATGTATAATTATTTCTAGCTTTTGGCTAGAAATATACTTCACGAGGCTAGAGACTGCCAAGTGACCTAAAGCACTTTCAGTGTGCTGAAAAATCTCCCTTCTAAAATTAACTGCTTGATGTTAAATTTAATTATTTTAATTCTTGGCAAATAAAATTAAATTTTACTTTTAAAATGCTGAAAATGTCTTGGTGGTTTTTAGGGAGTTAAAGGGATGTAATTTTGAATGTTTTTGAATGCTTTTTACATAGCTGCTTTTGAGCTTTCTTTCCTCATGACTTGGAAGTGAAAATTAAATTCAAGAAGTTGAAAGTTCACGTTTGGTGTTCACTGGCAATTGTTTCAGAGTATGTTTCATACTCATTAATCTCAAAGAAGATTTGAATGTCTGTTGTATCTCTTGCTCACTGTGAGTAGAACAGTGAGATGATGTTCTGAAGTTGTCTGTTTTTGTCTTCTTTCTGTAACCTTAGAGAACCCCCTACAAAGATATTTTTATTATTCAAGAAAGCCAGTCTGCATCCGTGTTGAGGAAATGACCCAGACACATATTCTTTGTAATTATTTTGCACGCTGAAGGACTGGTTCATGCACGTAATGGAATTAGGAATGAAATACCAGAAGTGAAATTCTGGCTTCCCTGCAGCCTGGTTTGCTGCTGGGGAACTGGGCAGAGCTAACCTCTCATGTTAGGTGCTGAGTTCCTGCTGTGCATATTTATTTGGCACAGTTGTGCTTCAGCTCTTCGTAGCCCCCTCAGTCACATGTTCCGCTTCCCTCCTGCAGGTCCGTGGAGTCAACAGTTTCTGCTGACAAGGGGAACCTCGTGTGTTTTCTCTTAACAACATTAATGGCTGCACACTCAGGATATCAGCTGTGTTGGGTTTTTGTCAAAAATACCTGTGCACTGTCAATTGGAGTACTGCAAAAGCCAGAACATTTTCACACCCAGGGGCCGAAAAAAGATGTTTTGCTGGTAATGCAACAGAAAGGTTCTTAGGTTTGACACTTTTTCAGTGAATATTTCTGAGATGCTGTTTAATAGCTTTCATTTTAAAGTATATTTCACTCAAAATGCCTTTGAGATAATGGAAGATGATAACTAGGATTTAATTAATTTTTAAAATTTTTTTTACTTATCTAAGACAGTCCTCTATAGGCCCCTGAGGAGGATTCAAGACTGAGGATTTCTAATTGTGCAGCAATCATTTTGATCTTTATTCATTGCAAACTGCCGAACTGAGGCTTCTGAGAAGTTCAATGTATGATGTTGAAAGGCATTTTTTACCTGAAAAAAAGCCCAAAATATTTCTAATCTTCTCTCCCTGGCTAGTGGATTGTTATTTTGCACCTTTTTTTAAATGGCTTTGGTTTGGGTTTTTTCCCACCTTTTAATTATTGGGCATCATTCTGTACCTAGCTGTTAGTTTTTGCATCTCTGTTGTGCTTTTACAACAGACTCAGATTTTATCAATAAGCTAGAATATAGAAGTGCTCTCATTAGCTGTGAAGAAATCAGGATTGCTGATGTACACTTTTGTTATAACCCTTCAGAAAGACCTCATGTGGTGGCATTTGAAAATTACCAGTCTGCTGGGGCCAGACACTGACTTTGTTCAGTGAGTTTATGGAGCTTTTAAGGAGGTACACTGAGGGTTGAGGCTGCAGCATCAACACTGTGTTTATGACTTGAACCCCATCTTTTTCTTAAAAACAAAGAGAGTGAAATATTTGCACTTGTTCAGCATGTGGCTAAAATAAGTACTTAAAGGAAAGTAAATTTGCACTCAGTTTAGATGAGGCAAAGATGATGAGTGGGCTGTGAAGGCATTGATATTGACGGCTGTCACTTTTCAGACTATTCTGGAAATCAGCTTGAACACCTTTTATAAAAGAGATGTGCTCTTGTGCTTGGTGTCCAAAGTACCTGTTTTTGATTTTGTCCCTTGAGTGTTGTTACGGTTCCTCTTTGATTTGTGAGGTCAGGAGCTGCATCTGTCCATGTGCCTGCCAGATGCTGTTTGCTGTGGAGCTGTAGAAAACCTGTCTGGGTTCAAAGCAAGTATCACATGTTCTTTAATAACGTCAGTTCCAGCTGTTCTGGAGGCTGTTGAACCTCACTGTGTTCCCTAGTGGGGGTGTAGGTCCTTGTACTGGTCTTCTCAGTTTCACCTTACGTTGCCCCTGCACTGCTTGTGGTGATGGTTGCTCTGCTCCATAGGACCAGGGTGGGATTGGCAGAGGAAGTAACAAGTCATAGCCCTGCCTGTACTTGTCTGAATTTGATGTGATTCACATCCAGGTTTCCTAGGTATGGTTTCAGGGTTAATGTGCACAGAGTGAAAGACAGTTGCTTGAAATTGAACATATTGACCCAGAGCATACTTTTGTGTCTTGTCTTCTCTTGTTTTGCAAATTCCTTGTGGTTCTAGGAGGATTCCTGATCACGGCAGTATCTTAAAGTACCTACAAAGTAAAAGGTCATTCACAAAGCTTTTCCTCTCCATCTGTCCCTATGCATAATAGTTTTTTTTCAGTTCACAGTATTAATGCAAACCTCTTGAAACTTGTATGGGGTTGTCTAACCTCTTTTTTATTTAGTTTTGTTTCCCAAATGAATGCTGTCATTTTAACAGTTTGCTCCCAAATGCCTTTAGCCTCTGTGACTTGTATGGGCACAGTAATGTAATCCCTCATTTTCTTCCTGTTACATGCTTGAAATTCTGTCCTCAGCATAGGGGAATGGACTAGTGAAAGCTGACTAATAGCACACTGTAGGTGCATTAATTGTCTTCATCTGTTACATTCTGAGCTGAAGAGACTTCCGTTATAAAATATGAGAACCTCACATGTGGTTAGGAGCATTTAAAGGCGAGATGTTCTCTGCATTAACCCAGTTCTTAAGGACATAGAGCAGATGCTGGTAACACCCAAGTCATGGGTTCAATCCCAGTTATGGGCCATTGGCTTAAGTTGGGCTCAGGGGTCCTTGTGAGTCCCTTTCAACACAGAATATTCTGTGAAATCTGTGAAACTTCTCCATAAACAGAAGAAAAGTTTAAAAAGTTTCGGTTTAAAACGCCTTTCATCAAAGAAGGGAAGCACATAGCAAAATAGTGTGGAATTGTAATGTGAAATGTAGCAAATTTTTGAGTTGGAATTCAGTGTTTTTTACTTCAACCCCTTGATATTTTAAAGGTTGAAAATAGACTGAATTAGTTTCTTCAAAGACCTGGATAATGTGTTTGAGGCATCTCAGACCTTTTTCAAAGTGTCTTGGGCTGCCTTGTGGGTTAGTGATGAGAATCCTTTTGTTTGCAACTTCTTTTGAAGTCCTCCTTTGGTGACAGCAGCAGCAGCACTGTGCTGTTGAAGCTGAGAGGGACAGAAAACTGTCCTTGGAAACTCTAGCCCTCTCTTTTTCCATCACCCTATTATTTTTTTTTCTTTCTTATACCTTATATAAGATTTTGACACACACATGGGAAGTTTGTAGAAACTATGAAGTAGAGGATATTGTAAGTCTTGCATTTTAGAAACTGGATGTAAAAAATCAGTAGAAATGAAAATTAAACTGAGAAAATTAGATGTAATAGAAAGCTGGAGATAATGATTGCGATTTGCTTGATGTTTAAAGGAGTTAATTAACTGAAAATTAATGATGAAATTTGCATCCTTTTCTTGGCTGGAGGGGACTGAAGAACAAACTGGTGTAGGAGTTCCTGGAATGTTTTCAAGAGCTTGGAGCTGTATAGATAGCACAAGCCCAACTTCAGTCTAGCATTACCTTGTTGTGAATGATGGCTGCAGCCTTGTTTAAGGAGTACAAATCGGCCAGTATGACATTGTCAAAATGACTATTCGCCCTCAGTGCAAGAGCCTGGTGCTTGCTAGTGTGTGTATGAGCTTCTGTATCAACAGAAAGGCATTTGGGAAATCAGCAAATCTAAGAACAATTAATGATTGAGTTCAATAATATGTTTGAACATACCTGTTAATGCAGGTCCAGGAGATACCAGCTCACCTGAAGAGGGCCAGCTGCCATTCCATGAATTCCTGCTGCTAATAAGTGTTGTCCACAGCATCTCATCTGTCTGACTGTGTTAAGCTGTTATGTGTAGAAATTCCTCTCAATGAACAGGAGCTAAAATTTTTGATACTGATTGAGGCATCTGATCAGAAGTAACAAGGAATTTCTCCAGCATTTATGACAGCAACATGTTAATACTTAAACTGGGGATGCAGAATACAAAAATTACTGGGAAATTATAACTCTTAAGACTGACTTACATCCTGCCCTGCTGATTGCAGCAGTATTTGGTATTTAGAGAAAAAACCCTGCATTTGACAGACTTACTGAAACTTGTCTTTCAGTCCTGTTAGTGTCACAATTTTTAAGGAGCACGTATTAATGTTTTAAAGAATTTTCTTACTTTTTCCCCATGGAAGTCTGGAAAATCAGTTATCTCTGAGAAGAGACAATCTATGGATTGTCTTGAAGGTATACTATAGAGTGAACATCATACATACATTTTATGAAAATTAAATGAAAGGTAGCCTTGCATGGTAGAGTTCAGGGGAATATCATTGCAGAAGTGGAAAATCAGGAATGTTTTGCAGGGTTCTTCAGCTGAGTCTGGAGCAGTATGATCTACTGCTATGGATATGGTTTAGATTATCCAGATTGTTATTGCCTTCAACAACTTACTCTTTTTCTGTTATTTCAAAATGAAGGTTTATTGCCAGTCAAATCTAGTTTTATCCACTAGAAACTCTCTTCTATCTTTTGAGGTGGTGCCTGTTGTTTATCTTAGCTTTGTAGATGTAGCATGGGGGAAGAATCAAGTGTTTAACTATGCCCCCAGAGCTGCTGGGTTTGGTGGAGGGAAGGTAATGTGCTGTGGACAGGAATGAATGACAGAAGGAATTGGAGAAAGGTCTGTGCTGCCAAAGCAGCTGCTCGTGCACTCAGTCTGTGTTGTCTTGCTGCAGCTTTTGATGCCTGTGTGGCACTTTTCTGAAATCAAAGGAAATTTTAGCTGTTTTCACTTGTGCCATTGGAATGGAGCTAAAGACACCAGCTAAATATAGATAATAAAGGCAGGAATGAAAGCACAGACAATATAAATCTGTGCTTCACACTGGAGTTCTTAATCATTTTATCTCTGATGAGAAATTTTAACTTTTCTTTGTGGTTTTATCACTTAGAAAATGAAGTGATTGAGTAACAGCTTTGTGGTTAAAGGAAAAGGAGCAAACCCTTCCTAACTAGTATGCAAAAATGGCAACGTAGTTTAAAAGTTGGCTTGAATACTCTGGAGTACAACTTTCCATTTTCCAAGGCCTATGATTCCTTGAGGACTTAGCTGCTTCTCTAAATGTAATATGCCTCACTGCACTTTTTAACATGGCCTGACACTGTAGTGCCTGCAGAGTACAGCTCACTGTAACTCTGGATTTCTTAGCATTTCCCATGTAAGTAAAGATCATCTAAGTAGGCACTGATAGCAGCAAAATACAAGTAGCCTCTTCTTGCACTAGTGGGTGTATATCTAACATTTTTGATATTGCTGTTCGTTTGTTGCAAATATTTTGATAGCTACTGGTTATTTTTATATTTGCCTATCAAAGTTTTAAAATGTTGTGTAATATGGACACTGTTGTGTGCACATGGTGGATAATGGGAAAGCAGGTGAACTGAGTCATAAGGCACCAGGGGGCAGCTACAGTGGAAAGTTGGGCGAAAAATATCTTGTAAAACTGAGGCAGATTATAATGCAATTCTAATTTTATTCAGGTCTGAATCAAGAGCAGCTGTATATGTACATATTCACGTATATAGAGCTGCAGTGTGTATCACATCTCATTTTGAAACTGCTTTATGAAATAATGGAAGTGGTTCTAGTCTGTCACCAGCTGTTATGATGCAGTAGCTGCTGGCTTGCTCCTTAGGTATTTTATGGTATTTTGGAACATGAGTAGTCAAGGAGATGCTTTTTGGGGGAGACAGATTTTTTTGTGATTTTAGGCTTATATAATATTTATTTCATGCTAAAATCAGGTATCATCTACTCTCCTGGGAACTGATACTGTAAAATAAATCTATTTTCCTCATCACTTCTGAAATTGTATTGAGTACTCAACCTGACAGAGCTAGGTAGAATTATGTTTACTCTGTTATGTACAGAGGGCCTTTATTTTATAACCAGCCTAAAGCACACTATAACTGTTGGTAAAGAATCTCTTCTGGCACAACTCAGGCACTGTAAGGGAATGTGTTTTCACTTTTTCTCTTCATTGATTGCTAGGATGGAGACGCTTAAAATTTTTTAGGACCCTAGAAAAAGGAATCAAGCAACTAACCAAGTCTTGACTTTTTTTCAATACAGCTTGGTTTGGAGCATCTGGATCACTGACTGTTCTTTTGCAGTGACATGTCTTGTATTGGTTTTGGTAATACAAGTATCATATATGCCAGCAATAATGTGTTAGGTAGATTCTTCCATGCAAAAAATAAAGCAAATGAATTCTTTTGAAAGTTTGCATTTTGGTTAAGAAGGCATGCCAAGCAGAATTATATCCAACCATACACTGTCGTGTTTTAGGCTGATACCTCACAGAACTTTGCTGTCAACATCTTGGAGCTGGCATCTGTCAACACCGACATTGTACCTTATGCAGGAACAGACAGCACAGCTGCTGTGTAGTTCTTTCCAGTGATTTAAGTCGAACCAAAATGTCTCAGGGTTCAGTCTTTCTAACTTCCCTGAGACTGCCAAAACCCTGTTTACAACGTAAGGGATGCAGACATCTCCCTGGTAAGAGCTTGGAGTGACAACAGACACAGCATTTCACAGACACAGCTGATGAGTGTCTGCTGGACAGTGTTTTCCTGCTCTTGATGCCTTGCAGCAGGTTACAGACTTTCAGCTGTTTCCCAGGAGGAACAAGAGCATAAAGAGCAGCAATCCCTCTCCTCCTGTACCACCAGCTTTACCATGTACTGAATATGATGAAATACAATTAAACATGGAGCTAACAAGCACCATCTTTACCAAGCCTAGAGCAATAGCTCTGATCAGGAGTTCAGCTGTCCCCTTCATTTGGGAAAGCCCTGAACTTTTGATCATGTAAATTTATTAATTTTGTCTCATCCATGATGACACAGTTTGTAGTGTTTTTCTTTGCCTCTGGGATTGACTTACCCTGCTGCAGCAGATGTCCCCTTCTGCTTTTTTTCAGAGTTGACTGCTGTTCTCCATCTCTCTGTGCAACAAAGATGTAGTTGAATTGGTGCTCACTATAGAGCAGCTAAAATAGGATGGAGAACGCAAGTCCAATATGCAGCTTACAGAATCAGTGGCCTCTAAATGCAGGTGATCCTGCCAGCCAGCACAGACCTTAGTGTATGTCCCTTGTCTAAGCTGACAGCATTGTGAACTGTGTCACTGCACAACTGACAGATTATACAGGATTTAAGTTAACTGCGCTGATCATGAAGTTGTTTACCCCAATCAAGTTGTCCCCCAGTATAGCCACTACTGATTTCTGACTGGCTCCCTCTGTCTTCTGAAGGGACACTAGTTAAGCCAGACTGTGGTGAGCATCTGCTAAAACTGACTTCCCTCCTCAGCTCTGAGAGGTACCGAGCTGATGGGTTTTCTGCATGGGACACACTCAGGTTGGTGCCTTGAGGGAGTGCAGAATCCTTTCACTTTTGCGTGTCCTTCCTGCTTCAGGAAACACCTGCACTGTTCCTCTGAGGCAGTTTCTCTGTCTCTGCTTTTCCCAATTCTTGTCAGCTGCCATGTGACACCAATAGGTTTGCTAGGTCCATCTTTCATTTCTTTCTAAAAATTCTTGCTGTCTTGCTTCAACGTCTCTTGAGTTTATGTGCCTTAAGTTTGCACTCCTCTGTTCTATAGGGAGGTTAACAGACTTAATTACCTGTCTTCTGACACCTTCCTTATTGTTATTAATAAGGGGAAATAAGAGAAATTTGAAAGTGTGCTGTGTTTCTGAGAGCAGAGATAGTAATTTTTCATGAACAGGTTGTATAGCAGCCTTTTCAAATATATGTCAGCGTTTAAAAATTGTGTTTCTCAAAACATCACACAAAATCTTCCAAATGAGCACGTACTTAAATAGAGCAATATGTATCCTTTAAAAAGCATAGGCATACAATGTTTCTTTTGTATTCCTTCCTCAACTCTTAGTCAACTCTTTGCAGTAATATTCAATATTGTATCAGTCAATAGCTGACTGCTTATGCAGTTTACTGTCTGCATTGCTGTAAGCTTGTGTATATGTTTCTCTTGAGTACTAAAGTAAAACATTTTTAAAACATGACTTATTTTTTCTTTAGTAGAAATATAAATATTTAAAGCTCAACGTTTCACAGCTTATGTTTTCCTCGGACTTTTCTAGCTAGGGAATGAAATTCCCAGTTTTAACTTCTGGCAAGTTAAGTGCTGAAGCTGTTGATTTATCTCTGGTTACACCAGGTAGCTGACTGGCAGATTTCTTTCAAAAATAGCTACGTCCTTGTGCTTTAAACAGTCAAGTACATGAATTGGTTAATGACCTGAAGCTCTAGCTCACTTGCCTTTCCTGTATAAGGAGAAATATTTGTGTACTGTCTTCTGATCTCTTGGTTCACTAAGTCAACATGGAATATGTCAATAGAAATAAAATTAAATATGAGGAGGAAAGGTGGAAACTTACAAGTCTGTTATGGTTTAAGATCTCTCTCATTTAAATGTCTTTTCTAACTCTCCAACTTAGGTAGTCTAGTCAGATTAAAACAGACTCAAAAAAAATCAGGGTTTTCTGAGAGTATTTTTCCTTAATATTTTGCAAAATCACATATGTGTAGCAAAGATAACAAAACCACGTGTATTCATTAAGAATGTAATTAAGAAGTTTGAAGAGTGTTTCTATTTGAGAGCTATAAAAGAGGGATTAATCTCAGTAAATCTCAGTATCTCTGTTTGTTTTACAGAATGCTGAAACCAAGGTGGAGGAAGCAGCTAAGGACAGTCCAAAAGCAGCCAGACTAACACAGCAGTCATCAGAGGATAATGAAGTATTTGGTGAGTTACTAGAAAAAGTTGAAAATGTTATTTGATGTATTAGTACAAAGGGAATTCCCACAAAGACATAGTGATCTACTCGATGTTGGTGTACAGCATTTGAGTGCAGGCTGTACAGTCCCAAAGAGACCTGGAAAGATGGAGGAAAGGATCAAGGAGAAAACAAAGAGGGATCAGCAGTCTAAAACAAATCATCTCTGAGAAGAAAGATTGAATCCAAGTGTTCAACAAAATTAAAGGTTTATCCAGTAAGGAAAAAAAAACCTTTTCTCTGTCCATAATGGAGAGGATAAGCAATGAATTCTTAAAACTGCACAAAGAAAGATGTGATCAAATGTCAGGAAGAGAAATACAGAAACAAATACTAAAGCATTGTGATGCATCATCTGGAAAGTGTGCAGATTCATCATTGCAGGCCTTGAAAAACAGGTTAGACAAGTAACTGTCTAAACTGATGTAATCATCTTGTGCCAGAAGGATAGACTGCATGACCTTTGAGAATTCTTGGAGCCCTCGATTTTAAATGAGCTTCTCTTGGTATTTTTCTGTGAATCCTTTCCCTGTTCTCCATATAGGTCTTGCTGATATTTTTATTATTTGCTCTGAAAGCTACATTTGACCTTTTCTTCTGCATTGAGTTTTGGAAAAGAGACAGGAAATCATAGAATCATAGACTATGCTGAGTTGGAAGGAATCCATCAGGATCATTGAGTACAACTCCTGGGCCTGCGTAGAGCACCCCAAAAATTGCAGCATGTGCCTAAGATTATTTTCCAGATACTTCTTGAACTCTGTCAGGCTTGGTGCTATGAGCACTTCCCTTCAGAGCCTGTTCCAGTGCCCAAACACCTGCTGTGTGAAGAGCCCCTTCCTGACAAGGGAAACCTTATTATTACAATTTAAGGTTGATTTTATGCTAATAGAATGTGAAAAAAGAAGCAGTAGTCTAACAATAATGCAGGAGAGGTTAGGGAAAGGCTGATCATGTGGATGTTACTAAGGCTGACTAGCTTGAAAATTTTTGGATGAGTGAAATATTTTTGAATACAGTAAGGATTTTTTTTCTTTCAAGGTACAAAAGGAATGGAGCATGAATAATTAATAATTAGTCTTTCTTACTATATATGGAAACCATTTAAAATCATCTTTTCTCAGTGAGATAATATAGTGTGATTGGCACATGAACCTGAATTCCTGGTATGAATATTTCCAACACTAATCATACAGTGCCAGTGTCTGATGAATCCACAAGTGGACTTTAGAACTAGCTTTCAACTTTATTGAAAGCTGAGGCTATTACCTCATTTCTTTGCCATTTGCTGTGCCAGTTATTTGCAGTAGATCCAGTATTACTGATTGTAAAGCCCCATGGCACGGTGTAATGGGTCTCTCAAACTGTGTCCTTTCTCAGTGCAGATCTCTCATTTTCTTTCTGTGAGGAGGGTGGAGACAGCAAAGCAAGGAGATCTCCATCTGCCTCTTTCTACCAGCAAAATCTCAGGCATTTAAACCTTGTGTCTATTTTTATCACAACTCCCAGGTACCAGTGAGCTAAGCCAGTAGTTAGTCAAGCTGTGAGTTTAAAGATGGGAATTGAGCACTGTTGGTAGGTTTAAACTCGCCATCCAATGATCCATACCCTGGATCAACAAATTCTTTAACTAAGTGAAGAAAGCCAACATCCAGTGTGCTATGTGGTCTTTAAAGCTAATGATTTACTAACAAACTGCTAAATATTTCCATGTTCCAAATCTGTGAACTGAGATGGTTATCTAACATAAGACACTGATCAGCCTTTGATAACTTGACACAGCAAGGAGGAAAATTTCTTTCCAATTCTAAAACCAGTCAGACTACAGTATCTTATATCAACCCTCCTACCACTTTGCAAATGTCAGTCTGGGGGTTTTTTTTGATTTTAAGATTAGTTCAAAAAGGGAGTAAAAAAAGAGGAAGTATGGTGCAAATGGAATCTGTAATCTTCTTTTACCCTGGTCAATTGAGTAAATCAAAGTGGACTGAAGGTGCAAATGAAACCACTGTAGTAAGAATCAGGCAAAAAAAAATTGTATCTATCTATTTTGATAGATAGAAATTTCATGTTGTCTTGAGAATGACTGCTGTATATGCCTTTCCCTGCAGTTCTGGACAATTTCTTAAAATACTCTCACATCTTATAGGGATAAAGGATAAGCTTGAAGCAGTTTTCCCTAGGTGAGTTATTTGTTGTTCTGTAACTTAAGCGATGACAGACCCTGTTCAGTTATTCTCCCTCTGGCTTAATCTATTTCAAGCTATCCCTCATTTCTTTCTTTTCTTTTTCCCCAGTGATGCTAATTATACCAAGCATCAAGTATGCACCAATAGTTGGTTAATTTATAGCTCCAGCTTTGACTAGAATCCCTCTTCTGACGAATCTTTAATAGCCTCCAGTCTCTTTGAGCGGGTGCAGCTCAGCCTTCCCTTCTCACGGAGATCACGATCTTCTCTGACTTACTTATTTTCCCCAGAGACCCCTTCCCCAGCTTTCTCTGGGCAACGCAGAAGGGTTAGCAGGGGCAGCAGAGGAGCCTGGGGCAGCCTCTGAGCCCCTTTGGAGAGGGGCAGCGCCCTTGAGAGCCGCCCGCCTTCTCTGCCCGGTGCGCGGGCGCGCAGCAGGCGCTGGCAGGAGCCGCGTCCCCGGCACCGCTGGCTGTCCCTCGCCGCCGAGCCACCCGGTGGCAGCAGCTGCCAGCCCCTGGCAGCCGCCCGGGCGCCTGGACTGCCAGGTCCAAGGCTCTTCAGCAAAGGCGTCAGAAATCTCTTGATTTGTGCTTGTCTCCTCACTCTCCGGGGTTAGTGTTGGCGTGGGCAAGGTGACAGTGATGACTTTTCAGGATAAGGGAACTCCCTCTGCTGTGGACAGCATGGAATAGATGCAGTTGCTGAGGATTGTTATACAGAAGATACGTGATGAACTGTAGTATTTGAATACAGCAGGGGTTTTTTGAAAATACTTCCTTTCAGAGTAAACGTGGTTTCTGCAGTCCCCATCAGCTGGATCCAGTTTTGGAGGCAAACACATTATTATTGATTGAAAATATCACAATGGTAAGGAGTCATGTGTGGGGTTCTCTTTCAAGTCTGCTAGACCAGGTAGCATTCTTTGTAGATTCAAGCAAGGTTTGATCCACTACTGTAAAGGGACGCTTCTGAACACGCATAAATGTCTTAGTTTTCCTGTTGTTCTTCTCTGTATGGGTTAGATTTGGGAATTACCATTCCAGAAGTCTTTTTTGCATTTCTTTTTAACATTTATTTTTAGACTGGGATATGAATGAAATGACCTTGCCAACGATGAAGCCACATTGTACCAGCTGCTTTATGAAACAAACAAGTCAGGTGTGTCTTATGTTTCAGAGGGCTAATTCTCAAAAGCAATGAACTTTTTATACAGGAGGATGGAGTGGAGAAATGGAGCAGAAGGGAGAGAAAAGACATCACAGTGATGGCATTTGCAGCTATGCAATTCTGAATTGACAAGAGTTAGTTTTGTTTGCCCTTTGAAAGGATTTTCTTGTGGCACCCAACAGAGTTCTGTTGTCTGATATATACTGAATATGCATCTGTGGTGTGGAGCTAGAATGTCTTGCTCACTACAAACTTCTGTTGGACTTGCACGTAGTCAACATGGTCCCTGTTGCAACCAGTATGTAGTTGGAAAAGGATTGTGAATTACATCTCAATTCAAGGAAGAGAAGAAAATTGCTGACTATGGTGCTATGCATTTAAAGAAATGGGTCAGGAGGAGACTCTTAGCCTTACATCCAGAGAATATTTTCAGAAGTTTATTTGATCCCATGCTACTCTACAATGGTCAGGCATGAGAAGGGGGAAAACTGCCTGTCATTCTGACCACTGGAAGGACTGGACCTTCCTTTCTTTGGTGCAACCCCTATTACATTAACCTGGAAAATGACAAATGCAGATTTTTAGTTATACTTCGTAATTTTCTTCCATAGGGTTGAATCAGTATATAAAATTGCAAGCAAGATTATTTTGTAGGGGGAACTGTTGTATGTTGTGTATTCCCCTTTCTGATGACAATGAAAGTCAAAGTGTGCTAACTTTTTGTGATAGAATCATAGAATATTTTGACTTGGAAGAGACCTTTGAAGGCCATCTAGTCCTAACCTCCTGCCATGGGCAGGGACACCTTGAACTAAATCGGGTTGCTCAGATCCCTGTCCAATGTCACTTTGACTGTTTCTAGGGATGGGGCATCCACCACCTCTGTGGGTAACCTGTTCCAGTGTTTTACCACCCTCATGGTAAAAAACATCTTCCTTGGGAAGACAGAGTAAGACCTTATCTTTTCAAACCCGAAGGTTTCCTTTTTTATCTGGTATGTCGGGTCTAAAATTATATCTGGGTGTGGCCATTTTTTCTTCTGGCTTAGAGCTTTCCGGGGTCCATGCTGTGTAGCTGGAGTTGTACTGTGAGGTTTTTGTTGTTGTTTGGGTTTGGTGGTGGGATTTTGTGCTTTGGTTATTTGTTGTTGGTAGGGGTTTTTTGTTAGGTAGGTTTTGGTTTTCAGTTTGTTTATTCTTTGGGTTTTTTTACTAAAAGGAGGTGAAATGAACACTTTTTTCCCCCTCTAAAAGGAGAGATCCTATTGTAGAGCTTTTTCAGCACCATCTGCCGTTCTGCTGTTTGGAATTGCAGTACTGGGTATGTCCTGAGGTATCTTTTTGTGTGCAGAGCTCAGAGGCACAGCAAGAAAATGTACATTCAGCACAATTCCACGGTGACCCTGACCCACCCCAATTCTTGGTTTTGCTGATGCCTGCTGCTGTGTCCCACGCAGAGTGTCCTGTGGGGAGTTGTGTAAACCCACACAGGATGCAGAACCTCTCCCTCCATGAGACTTCCATCTGTAGCAGTTTGACAGACACAGTCACACTCACTGTGGGTCTTCCTTCATGTGGTCCCACTGCATTCAAATATAGGAATTTTTGGATGCTGTGTATTGGATGCCAGTTTGGGTTTTCTGGTTGGGGGAGTTTTTTTGGTTGTTGTTTTTTTTTTCTTTTTAGCTGAGGATTTATTGATGGTTTATAAAGTTTGTCTTAGAAAATGAGAGAATTTGTGTTCTGGTCTTACAGAATACACTTACACACTCAGGAATGTAAATTATAGTATGTTACATCTGTATGGATGTCACTCTTTTCTTGTATCCATTTTTGCTTTTTGATTATTGCTTAAAAAAGGGAGGAGGCAGAATGTGAAGGGAGGAGCTGCAAGGCACAAGGCCTTTATCAGGAGGTGATGCAGTCCTGTCAGGAGCTGGCTAAAAGCTGAGGGTTATTGCAGTTCAGTGACCTTACTGGGAAGTTTCTTTTGTTGTAAACACAATCAATTGTGGAACACAAGCTATGACTTTAATGCAAAATAATAGCAAGCTTACACACAAAAAAAATCAATCTGGTGTGACAGCAAATGGTTCTAAAATAGGTGTTATTACTGTGGTGCAGTTATTTCCTCTTGCCTGAGAGGCAAATAGGAGAATTTAGTGTCCTGTCGGTTTTCATTATAAACTAAGTAATGATCCTGGTTTTCCAGCTATCCACGTATTTCCACTTTCCTTAACCTTCTTTATTTTCCCAGTTTCTTGCAGGACTTGGTCTGTCTGCTTTCATCCAGAGACCACTGGTTTATCAAAATTACAACGGCAACCCTGGATTAGCTTTCTGAGGTGGAAAGAGTAGATTTACATTTTAATAAGAAACCTGTTTGCTATGTTTTGTACAAGTTGTTGGGTGTCAGAGGTACAGCTCACAGCTTTCCCTTTTTGGCATGGTGTTTTATGTTTACCTGCAGATCTTTTTTTTAGGGAAAGGGCTGAATCTTGTCTATCTTGCATATCATAAAGTGGTTTTTGCTAATGGCGTGTAGTTTTTACATATGGACAAGTGAAGCTGAACACTGGTGAAGTGCTGTGGTGGAAAGAGACCTGTAGGAGTCCAGAGGCAGCAGCTGGCCAGCTGGTAGGATTTTTTTGTTATTTTAAAGTTAGAAGGTTTTTATAAAGTATAGGTATTTGAAACTTCTATATTAGTTCTGTGGTTTGTTTGGTTATGGTTAATTTTAATGGTTTTTCTATACTTAAAAGTAGCATTCAAACATTATTTATTTCCTGGCAGCAATGTGATGCTTTAAACAGTAATGGTAGCTCTTGGACATCTAATTAGTTCATATGCCATTAATTAACTAAAGTAGTGTTTTACAGTAACATCATCTAAATCTTTAAGATTACTTTTAGCATGATATTGCTGTGTGCTGCAAAATTAGTGCACAAGCACTTAAGGGCATTTTAACAACTCTGATTTGGTACAATTTTTTTTCTTGTGTGTACCACATGCAAGCAACATACAAAACAGGGATCTGAGTTTTTCTAGTATCATAGGGACTGGATTTGTTACTTGGGTCGTTAGCATGACGTGGAGCTGAGACAGTGATTCCTGCTGTATTTTTAGCAGTGGTGGGCTGTGCTTGCTGTAATTAATCAGCACATTAACAATAAATGACTTATTCATTATTTTAATGCCAGCTATACAGTGTACAGGAGCTGGTGATTTTTTTCCCCCTTGTTTATTCAGTAAGAGTGAGTCTGTGTGCAAGATGGGGGGAAGCACAATTGACATTTACCATCCTATTGTTATCCAGAACAGGCATCGTATCCAAATGTAAAAGTGAGGATCGCTGAGGGTGGTCTAATGTCACATGTTGCTGGGTGATGATACAGGCTTTTGGCTAATCAGCTAGCCATGAAACAAATTATTCCTTTCCCAGGGTATTTTTTCATCTGTGTCCTGTTAGCAGGCTGCAGCCCAAGAGAGTATTCTGTGTGCACAGAAGTCCTTAGTGTTCTCTGTCACTGATTCTAATGTACCATCCAGTTGGGTTAAGGCAGGATTTTATCTGTAAATGAATTAAAAGTGCTTCTGAAAGATCCTTATTTTGGGGGAATGAGTTGAAAAGTTGCTGTTGTCCCATTTCCAATTTTTTGGAGGCTGAATAACCACTCAGTTCTGGTTTGAGTGAAAGAAGAAGCAGAATAGTTCTCTGTGGGCCAACCACTCTTCTGTCGGGCTAGCTGAAACAGATGTTGTCATTAAACTTTAATTACAACATGACTCACTTTTTAATGCAGTGGCTAGAAGAGAACTAGAAGGAGTTTTTGTACCATACATTAGGAGAATATGAAAACAGCAGCTAAGATTGGTAATACTTCTGAGTCTTTAAAAAAATAAATAATACGAAGGCCACCAACTTGGGCTTCCTGCATAATGCAAACCATGGAATTTCATTGTGTAATTTCTAGATAGAATCCTTAATAGGTGATTTGAGCCAGAACAATGTCCTATTGCAAAAATTGTACTAAAACAGTGGATTCTCGTCAGACTTTAAGCAGTCAATTACCCTGGTTAGAAGCATTTTGTTGATGGTCTGGATCTCATAATTACCTCTGGTTGTGTGTCTGGCCTTCATTAGGCTGCCCATAGCACACATCATGAAAGACATATCCAAATTCAGATTTTTTCTTCTCTGAATGCAGAAGACAGAAACCAGGGGAAAAAAGGTGATACAGAGGTAAACATCTTGCCCTCGTAAATAAGTTGGTCAGTGCTAAGTTGGTGCTTCCCATCCTGTGTGCTGTTAAATGGGTGAAATTCCAATTCCTTGACAGGATCCGGTGGGCCTAAGATATTCTGGGTTGTATTTCTTAATGATACTTCCCACTCACACCCTCCTTAAGTAATGTTCACTGATGATACTGTAATTAGCTCAACTGACTTTGCCAAAATTATAAACATAGTGAATTGAGCTTAAAAATCAAAAATCCACTAACTTGTCCTTCCACCATTAAAGGGTTGGTCTGGAGTGTGGAAGAACCGGGGGATTTTCTTATGTTCATGTTGATGCCCAAAGAGTATGGAAGGGCAGGAAGAGAGCCACTGTAGCTGCATCCTCTTGTCCAGCAGCAGTTCTGCAAAAATACCAGCTTGGGTGTGTGATGGGTGCAGCTCTGGAAGGAGAGCCAAGTAGCAAAAAGCCCACTGTGAAAGGATTATGAAAGTGGAGAACGACGGCAATTGTAAACACCCCATGCAAGCTGTTTTGGTGGTGACCCTGACAAAATATTTTTATTCCTGTGCTGGATTAATCTAAATTGTGCTTTAGCCTCATGTATGACATTTGCAGCTGCGTCCACAAGGCTGAAAATTAATCTGATGGTAGTCTAGAATGAAAGCAAGAAGGAGTACACAGCATTTGAATGAGTGAATGAAAATTTGCAGGACTTGGCATCTGTCAGTTTTCCCTTGGCACTTCCATCGCTGTACCCTGGAGCTCTGTGAAACTCCAGGGCTCCAGTACCATGTCAGGCAGGAAATCCAATCCCCACTTGAAGCTGTGGCTTTCTGTTACGCATTTGTTCGAGAAGGCTGACTGTGGTTTGGATTAACTCCTTCAAATACAGAGCTCGGCAGCACTTGTGCCGTGGTTCAGTTTTAGGGGTGGGACAGTGGCCCTTTAAGTGCTGACAAGGAGGAACAGAGCAGAAATTCACATCTGAGATAATCCATTTTTGATGAGGAAAATAGAAGTGAAAAGGACCAGTATTTTCTGGTGTGCACACACTGGTACTTGTACAGAAACATCCTGGTGGCGACAAGACTGCAGTCGCTCACAAGCCTTGCAGGGAGCAGAGAACAGCCATGATAATGCTGCTCTTTATTTCCAGTGCTGTTCAGAGCAGGCTCCCTCTCTAGAGCCTTCCCTATGCTTCCCTTCCCTGTTGCCAGTGAAGGGCTTGGCCTTATCTAGTTCTTTTAATAGTCCCACTTCATTAGAAGGAACCATTTTTATACTGGATACAAATATTTCCATCAAAACAGAAACTTTAAATTAGTTTGAGTGATTTCTAGGAGCTGTCATCCATTGTGAATTTTTTTTTCTTTTTTGGTGGTTCTTGCTGTAGCATCTTAAAAATTTTGCTGTGCATCATATTAATCTGCTGCGAGAGGACTGCAGTAAAAATCAGCATTCTAAAGACTAAACTCAGTGATTTAAACACATGCATGGACTGTGAAAAAATAATTCTAAATAAGTTTCTTTCAAGTGACTTCAATAGAAACAGTCTACAGATAAAATAAATTCAGAGTAGTTCTCATTTCTCTTCTGAAATATCTGTAATAGGATTTTCTTTTAACCTTTGCTTGTGGAAAAGTGAATGAATGGGCTCTGAAACAAAACTGATAGGTTTTGGAACACTTAACTAAACCACCATGTTATGTTACAGTAAAGAGTCTTTTTCGTTGGACTCAGTGGAGACAAAATGAAAATACTGATGCTTCTAAAATAAATACTTGACATTTGACAAACAATTCCTTCTTTGAAATAAGCCTGCTTCTCTGAATGTTTATAAGGATGTGGTAACTCTGTTTAGCTTGATGGGACCTCCTGCTTCTTCAGCACAGCAACTCTACTGGCTTTAACAGAGCCATACAGTGGTAATGCCTGAGTTCCTACCAAGGTTGTGGTTATGCCCTAGTTCCTACTGATCAGCATCAGGAGGATGCTGATCTGTGGTGCCTGAAGTCATCAGCTCAGCCAGCAGGTTTGAGGGAACTGTCTTTCACATCAGGCATTGAGCATGACACTGGGGCAGCTTCAGGCAGGCAGGTGTTTCCATTTTCTGGTCTCCTGATGTCTTGCAGCCCAAAGTCAAACAGGAGTAGTAGATAATTTTATTCTGAAATGGATGGGTCAAGTTTTAATTGCAGTTTTGACAATCATTGCCATGAGTGAACTCATTTTTTTTGGAAAGCCTTTTTGGGCAGGATTAGATACAGACATAATAAATTTCTGCCACCTTTTGCTTCACCTATTCATCAGGTCCAAAATGCACAAGTATGTAATTTTTTTAAGGTAAGGCTATGGCAGGAGCAGGCAGTAGTGTTATTCTGTTCTCTTTTACTTACTTTCAGGCTGTCCTTTGTTTTGTGTACCATGGTCAGTCTTGTGTATAAACTGGCCATCCTTAAAGTGGTCACAAGACCTTCTTGTTTGGTCTTCAGATTTTATTGCTGTAGTACCTTCATTCTTTCTACATTTGTCAGCATAGGAAATCTGTTACAAAATAGGCAATAGGTGTGTGGATATCAATTATACAACAAGCCTGAGTGCCCTAGTCAGCATTAAATAAAAATTCTGAAAGTTTATTTATTTTGATTTATTTGCCAAAATTTATTGAAATAATTTTACTGCTCTATTTCAGAATATTTAATTCCCATATGAAGATCTGAAGGCAAATTTGTTTCAAGATTCATGCTTGAAATAAAATCTGAAAACAAAAACTGTTAAGACCCCTGAAAAATGAGAGCTTCTGTCTTCCTTTTCCACCAAATTTTTCCACCTTTGCTTTGAGGGATCAGTGGCAGGCCAACATCATCATGAGCTTCACAGCCGACAGAGGGACAATAATAAGTGAAAATTAATAGAGGAACTTCACTAGATTTCAGTAGAATTAGGAACATGCATTAACACTTCAAAATACTGTCCAGATTTTGACTGAGATATTTTGGTGGATCTGGGCTTAAAGCGAAAAGATTGGGCAAAAGAACTGTTTGTCACTTTTTTTCTTTTTTTTATCACTCTGTGATAAATTCCTCTAGGCTCCAGCAGAGAGATGTGATTTCTGTTTCTGTATGCCACCAACAATAAATCTGGCATCTATTTTGAAATCAGTGCTCCCCTGATTGTAGTAATTTGTATTTAGTGCCTTTTTTCATTATGTGGGCTGGAGTGATCAGTGAGATTAAATTGAAGAATTTTCTGAAAGTGAGAAGCCCGTGAATTAAGATTTCTAAATGCATTCATGTTTGGGATTTTTCTTTTTCCTTTTCAGCTTCTTTCATTATTTTCATGGTGCATAGGGTTTTGGGTTTTTTTTCCTATGCTACTAAAGTACCATAATCCAAATGCAGACTCACTCCCAGCATTATTTCAGTCACTATTCATACTGCAGGAGCACCCAGTCGAGGACTGGACCTCACTGAGCCTGTTGATCAATAAACATTTGACCATAACAAGGTTGCTCTGCACCTGTTACTGCTGATTCCCATTTCTGACAGTAGGTATTTCCCTGCCAGTCAGGCTGCTTTTACACCGGGCAGCATTTTGCTCTTAACTGCAAGACAAGGACCAGATTGCACTAGATTCTGCAGAAATTGCTCTGGACTAACTGTAGTTTCATGATAAAGCCTGTTCCATTTGGGTAAACTCAGCAGCAGAATCTCAGCAGCGCAATTATTCTCTGTGGATGTGTGCTTCATTAGCAGCCTCTCTAAATGCTGTTGCTGCTCTTGACAGGCTTACAGCTGCAATGTCACACCTGTGGCAATACAGCTCTGCTCATGACTGCTCCCTGAAGGCAAGCGTTTAAATTATTCCTCTCTTCAGCCCCACAATCTTTGTATATTGACTTGTAATTTGCTGTTCGATTTTGAATAATTGTGAGGAGGGATATATGTCTTTCTAGTTCCTAAGTTACATGTTTGCCACCCACGGGTTATTTTTGTTTCATGTATGTGCTGATTGAAAATGTCTCCTGCAGTGAAAATCTGATTTTCTGTATTTTCTTCGTTCTTATGTGAAAAGACCCTTTTAGAGGGTACCTATTAGAGGATTTCTGAGACTGAAATGTTCTTGCAAATTAACTTCAAGATCCCATTAAAAAAGAAAGTAAGAAACAGAAAGCTGTGGAGCTGGCCTCTCAAGAAAACAGAAGTGAATGTCTTGAAATAAAGCATGTTGTTTAAAATCACACACTGCTTTGGCTGGTCATCGTGACACCTGACCACTACTGGCATGTTCAAATACCTGGCATTTCTAGTCAACTCCCTGTGTATTTTCAGAGTATTATAATCATGTTCCTTATCAAGAATGAATGGTGGGAGAAGTCAGAATAAACAATAGTTTGACATAGGGAGCTATTTAGAATTTAGAGCATTTTCTCCTCCATCTCTGTTAGTTTGCTTGTGTTGACATAATTGTGATGCAACACTGCAACGTAAAAACGTGTGTTTTTTAAAGGCAAGATTCATAGTTCAAATATCCTGGTTTAAATAAAAATATAACCCCTCTAATTTAGCAGATTCATTTTCAGTGTGGAAGTATATAATTACTTGATACTTCTGGTATTTGTATTTAGTTGTTTTATTTGCTATTTTAATTAGAGAATGAAAAGTGATCTGGAGGATCTCAGAATGTTGGAAAGTTGTAATTTTTTAAATCTATAATGTTAAATTAAAAAATCAGTGCAAATAGTGACATTTTCATCTGAGTGAAATATCCTAACATTTTTTCCTTTGTAGAATTGCTAATGAGGTCATGTCTTTCTGAAAATTTCAGTTAATTTGCATTAAGCGTAGGGTTTTATAGCATTTCAGATCTTCTTAAAATGTTGTGGTTGCAATAGTGCATTTATTTTAGGGATATTATTTATAACACAAAAATAAGGAATCATGCTAGTAAGCTATGTCTTCCACAGGGGAGAAGATAAAATTACAACTTGGATTTGGGGAGGAATTTGATAAAGCATATTTATGTCATTTCATGCGCTGTACATTCATCTGTTTAATTCCTAGGCTTGTCTGTGTGTTAATTCAGAGAACAGTAATGTGCACACAGTTGAGATGCATAGGCAATTTCCTTGTCTCTCTGAAGTGTGTAAGTTGGAAAGTGTATAATTTTCTGTAGAATTTAGGACATGGTTGTAGATAACTTGGAGTTCTTGCCTATATGCTGCTTGTGCTAAAGCGGTGTGAATCAGAGGTGGTTTGTTTTGTTGTTTGAGGGTTTTTTTTAAAATGAACACATCTCTGGGTAAGAGGCTGAGCATCTCATTTTTGAGATTACTGGTAAACAACAATGTTTTCAACAAAACAATTCAAGAATCATTAAAGTGCATAACAAGGATGTGACTTGAATGAAATATTATAAAACAAAATTTAAGAGGTAAGACATAACTCTTGTATGGGAGACTGTAGAAAAGGACAGAATGGAGCAACCTTATTCTTTCCTAATTATGTTATCTTTGTGTGCATAAACATAAACTACACTTAGACTAGTGTTTGGGTTTTGAGTGTAGGGATTTTCATTTTGTTTTGGAGTGTAGTTTCTTGGGAGGTTTGTTTGGGGATTTTGGTTTGGCACACTTTTTTTTTTGGATTTTGTTTTGTTGGGAGGTTTTTTTTTGGTTTTTTTGTGGTTTGTTTGTTTGTTTGTTGGGTTTTTTTGTTGTTTTGGTTCGGTTCTTTTTGTTCTTGTTTTGTTTTTTCCCTTCTGTGTTCATATCTAGTTGTGGTAAGAATGTTGGATCAAATGCACTTTAGGTTTCTGCCTAAGGCTGAGAGAGATGGATCTGGTGTTAGAAACACATCTATATCTGTTTTGTCATTCTTAAAACTCCTTCGCCATTCAGCACACAGGGTCTCAAGCCTGGAACTCTTAACTAAAGGATTGCTTGTGTCCTGACACCTTTTAAATTAGCCCGGTGGCCGCTGAGTTTGTTGGAAAAGGCAGAAGAGAAATTCCAGGTCTGTGAAAATACTTAGCTGAGAAGGTCCTGCCAGCAGCTCTACCTCGGCCTTTCTATGTGATAGCCGACATATCTCAGATGACCTCAGCTCCCAGGGGAACATAAGAATAGAGGCATTCTCTGCATGCATGAGTGGTTGGAATAACACTGTGCTTAGTGATCAAATGAACAATCCCTTTGAGCTTTCGAGATAGTACCCCCTCTCACAGGGCATCGGAAAGCATTTCTTTAACAATTATGCAACAACAAAGCACAATAGGGTCACTGGTTGCCATGATTTCTTTCTGAGGAGGAAAGTCAGAGTTTATGTTACCTTTTTGTTGCTATCTCAAACTGAACCGGTTTGGCAGTCCAGAAATGCAGCCTGATCTGTTGCCAGATCCCTGGTTTTAGTGGAATAGGGTGCTTCAGAAATAAATGTACCTGCCTGGTGCTTTTTTTTTTTTAAATACCTCCCCCTACCCTCCCCTAGTCGCTTGTCTGGTGTTCCTGTTTTTTCTTAAAGCAGTTTAAAGGTACTCCTGTTGTAAACAGGACCTGTACCATGGACTGTGCTTTTCTTATGCTCCAGATCATTTCTCCAGTCCAGTGGTCATCCTTTCTACTGAGACTGATTTTTCTGTGTTTTTATCACCATATTTTCTTCTCACCTGCTGATCCATTAGTTTCTGCCAGACCTTCTTTAGCTGTCTTTGCATCTTTCCATCGGCTGGTTCCTTCCTTTTCTTCCTTATCCTCTTCTCCTCTTCATGGTCTTCCTTTACTGCCAGGGAAAGGTTTACTAGCTTTACTACAGCTGCTTTCTAGCATCTTCTCTACCAACAAACACACCAAGTTCTTCTGGTGAGCTTCTTGATGATTAACCTGGTTGTTCCCACAAACATTCTAAACAATATTAGCCAATCTATCTCTTTTCTCTCATCCCTGATCTTCAGAAAAAGAAAAAAAGGTCCATATGCTAAGGCTCAATTTGAAGTAATTTAGATGTTTCCTTTTTTGATTTTTAAATGTTGAATGTGGGACACTGTAAGCCACATAACAGTGATCATTCCAGCCTTGCACAGATGAATTACCTGGGATAACAGCATTGCTTGAGGCTGTTGAGGCCATTGTGCTGTAATAACAATTTATAGTCAAGGCTGAGACGTATTCCACAACAGGATGGCTTTTCTTTTCTTTGAATTTGAAAACTAGTAACAAAACTGAAGTTTTCATATGTTGTACATGTGTGTGTGCAAACAAGTATTTGTATGAGACACGAGTGTTGCACAGTCAGCAGCAGAATGAATACAAATACATATATTCTGTGTTCTCTGGGATGTTCATATCACCTAAACTTTTCTAGATGAAGAAGAATAAAAGTTGAAGGTTATAAATTGCATTCATTTAAAAATTAAGATCTGGAATTTACATCTTTTGCTGGTGCAGTGCCCATGCCTTATTAAAATCTCAGGGGAAAAAATATATGCTCTTTAGCAAAATTGCTAGTTCTCATCTACTGAAATAAGCCTCAATGTAATATTTATATTCTCATCATAGAGTTTTACTGGTTTGTTGTTGGGTTTCTTTTTCCCCTTTTCTCTCTGCTAATTAGTTTAATGCTGCCAGCATAAGAAACTTATTTTTTACTTTTCTATTTGTACTATTTACCTATAACTTCAGGTTTGTCTGTACTTTTTAGGAAAGGGAATGAACTTCACTCTTAGCCCTAGATCTCAGATATGACCAAATACTGTGCCTAGACTCTCACTAGCTCTTCCTACTGCTTTCAGCCTATGCCAGTAGAAGAGGCTGTGATGGCTGGCTTTGAGCTGCTTATAATCACAGTTTGTTAGATTTTGCATTGTTGGAGGGACAGAGGCTGGAAATGGGGACGAATAAATTTGACACTTGATTTGATATTCCTGCTCAGTAAAAGACACTTGCATTTCTCCCTTTGCACTCTTATTTTCTCCTGGTAGAACAGAAACCATATGATAATGAGTCCAAAAACAAGTGATTATTTAGATGGCAACAAATTGCTGCATAACTGTGGTCCCAAGGAAGAACAGGAAGGTGGGGAAGGTATGCTGGTTTTATTTTATCTTGCAGAGAGTATTTAGTGCAGCCAGGTTTCTCGGGGTCCCACTGAGATTTTGCTTATGGAGAGAAGTATTTTGAATGTCTAAATCTACTGCTGAACTTTTTTCTTTCTCTGAATTATTTTAAGTACTGTGGATTAGGATCTTGCTTCAGATTTTAAAAACAACCCACCCAAACGAAAGCTAGATGTGGGTGAAATATTAACAGCATGTTACCCTCTCCATTAAGAGGATGAAACTGGTAGAAAGCAAAAAGTGACATAAAATTCTTAAGCAGGCAGTTTGCATGTTGTGGGTGAATTTTCTGAAATACCTGAAGGGAATTTTAAATACTCTGGAAAAATTATCAAAAAAGATCATAACCTGTGTCTGTTGTAAGTAATGAAGAACATTAAGCACAGTGGTGAGCTCTGCAGAATATCCTAAGGTATTTTCACATGTACAGCTCAGTCTCACAGGAAAAACTGTAAATGGGAGAGAAAGACTAGAAAAATCTGGTCTGTGCAAATGTTAGTAATGAGTTCTGTCAATACCATGTTCTGAGAACTCTGAGATATAAAACAACTGTTGGCATTTGGAAGTTTGGGCAGGGTTTGGGGGTTTTTTTGGAAGAGTTGAAGGTTGGAATACCTGATGCCAGACTGCATATGAGCTTTAACCTGGCAGACAAAATACTGACACCACTAAGCCTTTCCAGTTTGGTTGTCAGTAGTGGCTCTAGCTGTATGTGTTTTGTAAGGACACACTGGGGGCAGCCAAGCAAGATCGATAAATCAACATGTATTCTTAAAGAGCAGCTGTCTGTAACATCCAGTTCCACTTGGCTAAGCACTAATTTGATTTTTGCTTCTACTTTTTAATTCATTTTGAGCTCATTGTAATCTGTTTGGATTGGTTTGTTAAATTTGAAGTAAATAGTCCAAAAGCAGAATTTGACAGCTGCTGCTTTATTGCCATCTCTTCTCTCCACCCCATTTCAAACAAAGTCTAATTGCAAGGTAGAGTGGCTACACATTTGGCTTGTTTGCTTTTGATTTCCATTAGACTTTACTGCCAAAACAACCTGGTCATACCAGTGACAAGCCTGAACTTATCTTCCTAGTAATTTGTCCATGTTTGCCCTAAAAAGCAATTTGATGCAAAAGCTTCTCCAGAAAGGGAGGCATTTTGGGGCAGTAACTACACAATGAAAATGTTTGATTTTGCTTCTGGAGACCCTTCCTTTTTAAATTGCTCTGGGTGAACACATTCCATTGTATGCTGAAAAAAGAGACATCAACAATTATTTGTTACATCTTCATGGGGTAGCAAGACAAAGGAAGCAAGAGAAATGTGCAGTATGGAGAGTACACTTCTGCTGTTAAGAGAACATGATGTTTCCTTCTTCCACACCTGAATCTTGATCTGAAGGTCTTGGCACGTGTCTTGCACTGGCCACGGTCATGGGTTGAAAGCTTTTATTATTTGGCTTGTTGGTTTGTTTTGCACACATACAGTACTAGAGTGTTCACATCCTAAGTGGGATTGAAAATTTGGCTGATCAAGCACATAACTGACCCTGCAATCTAAAGATTTTTTTCTTTACTTTGGAATTCTTTCTTAGTGACTGATTTATTTTTACATGTGCATCTTTTAAAACAAACAGTTGTTTCTCCCTTCTTTTAAAGTTCAGGAAGAACAAGGTATGAAGAAGCCCTCTAAATTGCAGGACCCCAGCAACATTTTGCATCTCTCCTGGAGCTCAGTCCTGGTTTTTTCCTGTGTTCACATGCTTACAGTCCCTTTACTTTCCCCTTCTACACCTTTGTATCTATGTTCCCATGTAAAAAAAGAAAAAACCTTATTGAGCAGGCTGGGTGACTGAGGATGTCAGAATTCACACCCCGACAACTAGGATGGACACAGCTATATCACAAGAATGCATCTGGTGTGAACAAACAAAAAGAGCAGACTTTTTCAGGCCATTTGGAGTACAGCTAAGGCTGCCTCTTAGTTCTTTGGAGATTTTGTTTTGCATAGATTTTCAATTTGTGTAAAATAGATACAGGAAGGACTAAGGAGCGCTTCGACAATAAGATGGACGTTTCCCAGGGATTGATCAGCTTAGTTCTGAATCATGATACTGTGTAATTCCTGTGAGGGGGATGAAGCACATAGTCCCCGATACATATGCTTAGTCAGAGGTAAAAGAGTTCCACTCAGCCATTTTTTAAAGACTTTTTAGCTGTTGCATAGGGCAAAGAGTGTTTCGGTAGAGGAGAAAAAGACATTGCTCCTCTGGTATCACTGGCATCTCTCCAGTCAGCATTCAGGTGCCATGGTATTCATTGAATGTTGTGTTTTTCAGAAGCAGAGCCTTGTTTGATCTATTTTGTATTGCAAAACATGAAAAGACAGTCTCTGAATAAATTTCTTTTCATAGAATCACTGACCCTTTTAAATGTATTTCATTTTCATGTCCATTCATTTTCTGGCTACCATTTAAAGCATATTTGATCTAGTTAGCAAGCCCTCCTGCAGGCTTAATCCTTTTGCTACCTCCAAGTTATTAATGCTCATGTTTGTGCAGATGTTGCTGGAGAAACTGTGCATGGCCACATGGCCAACTTCACTGTCAGAAGGTAGCCTGGTGCACTCCCCAGGGATGTGGTGCCTCTGCGTTACAGTACATCCACCCTTGCCTTTTGCTGACACTTATTCATTTGTTAAGGATTTATATTTATTGAGGGAATTGTCTTTGTTCTGTCACCAGGTAAACCAGCTTTTGCTAATTACATCAGCTAAATTATGCTAAAGTGCCTGTGAACTGGGCTGGGTGTCCTGCTGCTCACATAAGTGCAAGTGTCTCCTACTGACTCGAATACCAGTCAAAATAATCTTTAAAAAGTAGCAAATCTATACTGCAGTGCAAGCAGAAGAATAATGGCTGCAGATGATGCAGTTTTATCTGCTGGTTAGTTGTGATGATGACGATGGTAGTTATCATTTATCTAGCCCCATGCAGCTTCTAAGGACCATACAAAGTGTGCAGTAATTAAGTGTGAACTACTCTGTAAGTTAACTTTTACTGTATTCAGATAGCCTGACACCTTTTATTATGTGTGGCAGACCTGGCAATGAGAGAAAGATGTAAGCAGCATGACTTCAACTTGCAATCATCTAGTCAAACTGTATCAAATGATAAATTAGGCTTGTATGCAAAAGAATAGATGCTCAGATAATGTCATGGTATAGCTCCACATCAAATTATCCTCTATTTTTTTTTCTCTTTTTTTTTTTTAACATGGATTGCAACGTGCTGCTTTTGCCATCAGTAGAAGTGTAGAATAATTTCACAATTTCGATTTCAACTAAGTTGCATCAGCCACCTGCAAAGATTATGGGCCTTAGTTTTATTCCTTTCAGGTATGTGAGAAATATTTTCCTTGCCAGAATAGAAAATTGAGAAATTGAAAATGGGGTGAGTGATAGACCTATCTTATTTATTGTCACAGAAAGAATTGTCAGGAGATGTGGGTGGGGAGAAGGGGATTTTTTTCAGTAAATGCCTCTTTATGATACTTTCTGAAAGGCAAGCAGTCAGAGCTGGAGACTTTTGCAAGTGCAAGTTTTTGTCCTGATTATGAACTACGTATTTTCTCAGTTTTATGAAATGTATCTTGGTCTGTTAATCTGCATGCATTTGGGGTTTTTTTTCCCACTTGTTTCTCAGGCAGTACTGTCCACAGTGGGCTTTTTTTACTGCTAAGAGGGATACCTTTGAGGTTCCCTCCTGCAATAGTCCAAAGATAATAAATGAGAGCTCGAAATTAAATGCATTTACTTTTCACAGCTTGATGCTGCCGTGCTGTTGGGAGCAGCAGGAGTGGGTGCTGGCCTGGCCAGGGTGGGGATGAGCTGGGAGCAGGGTGGCAGCGAGGCAGGCAGGGTCAGGCACCTCAGGGGAGCAGGAGCAGCCAGGACTGCCAGAGCCTTGGCAGGTCCCACCGTGGGCACACACAAGGCTGGGCATGAGCAGCAGGTCTGGCCTGGCCAGGAGCCACAGCTGGAGCTCCAGCCCAGCCACCCGGGAGGATCCTCAGAGCCCTTTTCTCATCCGAGCTGTGTCCTGGCAGGCTGAACCTGGGCTGGAGCTGGCACTGAACAGGGACAGGGAGCTCCCAGATGAGTGAGTGGGAAGAGGCTGCAGAGCCTGCTGGCGCACTTGGGACCTGGAAGCGTATCCTCGAGCCATGGGTTTTTCCAAGTATTCTTCACGGTTACTATAGACGGAATTAGCTTTTTTCCCTTTGTATTTTTTTTATCCTTGATTCCAGTACTTCAGGCTGTCAGTGGGGAGAAAAAAAGTTCCTAGCAGGCCATGAACACAAATCTGGAAGTACATGGCAATTTTCCTGCTCCTTCCAGCACATTTGACTTCTACAGTCTGTGGCACCCCTTTGTCAGATTGTCCTAGTTATCCTGTTTTCTCAGGATAAGCAAAGCCCATGATTCTCTACAATGGACTGGATCCTAAACTGAGAACTGAACCAAGGTGCAAGGGCTTTATAAACAGATTGCATTATTTACTTATTTCAAAGGGATGCTAGGTAACTTTCTGGGAAACCACAGACTGTGAATATGAAAGACTTCTCGTTTTGCCAGTCACAATCTGTGGCTGCAGAAATGTTCTTACAGCACATACCTGGAAAATAAGTGACTTTTTATTTTCAGAGATAATATTAACACTGCTGTTTTTCTGTTTGTGGAGCATTTTGTGCCTTCTGTGAGTTGTCTGCACAACTTCCTAGGAGGCAGAAAAATGAGAACTTCCTCCTGAGAAAACCAAGGCGGAGTTGCTTTGTTTATTTCTGAAATGGCTTGTGGATAGTGCTCCTGCACACAGGCCCAGAACCATGAATTGTTGAGCCTTTTGCCAGCGGGCTCAGGGCTGGGCACCCAGGAAAGTGCCAGCTGGAGGCTGCCAGTCCCAGGTCAGTGCAGCACCAAGGCAGGCATTAGGTTTGCCAGCTGGGATGAGCATGGTGCTGAGGGCTCCAACATGACTTCTGCTGGCCTTGGGCACAGTGGAGCAACCTCTGCCTACAAAAAGCAGGCATGGTATCACCTGCCTCGCCAGGGCTGCATCCCAAGTTTGGGTAACCAGGACTGTGTGCTATGTGCATCCTCTGTGTACAGTTGCTGCCCTGTGATAGTCCTTCTGGTGTAGCCCATTGAGTTGCTCTCAGGCTCTTTGTAAACTTTTCTAGAAGTGGTGGTTTTACTCATTCTCGTGCTTGCTGGATTGAGAGAAATGTACCCAAAGTACACTTGGGAAAAAACATGTTTATAGCCTTACTTGCTTGTTAAAATATGGTTTAGCTCAATCATACTGCCATTTTAGTCTTCAGAGTTAACAGCTCTTTTTGCTGAGCATGCTTTCTTCATCACATGAAAAGTGACTTTATACGTACTCAAATAGCAAAATAAAGTTTGTGAATTCTTTCATTTTCTTTCTTTCCTTTTTTAATAGCAGTAACTCCCACGAACTGGTACAAGGCTTGGTACTGTGCAAGCAGTTTTTCACTCTTAGAATGCTGCTACTGAAAAGCAGATATTGTGTGAAGTACCATCTATCACTGCTGTGGTTTTATACAGTTTGTCACCATTGTTCTTCGTATAGCATTGAGTCACATTTAGCACTATGGTACAGCTCACAAGTGTTCAGTGTGGGGGAAAAAAGTGCTGGGTTTTCTTAATGCAAAAAACCTCTTAATTATTTATAATCTGATATCATTGATTTGTTAGTGTATAGCAAATATGTCTGATGTGGCCTAGTATAGATGAGAACAGAGTTATTAATATGTTTAGAATTGTAAGGATGTAATTTATAATGATGGAGAGTGGAATGGAGTTTCTAAAGACCTAGAATAGCTGGAGTTAGAAGTATTAGAGCAGGTATCTGTAAGGCCGTTCTGACAGATGCTTAGCTCAGAGGTGAAATGGACTTTTATATCTGGTTTCACATTAACAGATCTGGGATTCCCTAATAATTTCCTTGGGGTTTTTTTTCTGATTAAGAGCATACTGTATCTCAGGTAAAATCCCACTGAAATAATAGATGATTTTAAATTGATGTGTGAGCAGACCACATTTTCTCTCAGTCTATCAAACACCATGTAAATACATCTTTTAGAGATGTGGGATTTCATGCTGTACAAATCCTACCTATGGCCTAGACTGCTTTGGAAATCTTGTAATTTTGCTTCCTTCTTCAGCCAATATAGAAATGTTTGGTTTTCCTTTCATGCACTACTTGTATAGATGAGCTTGTAGAATGAAATGGGAAGAACCCTGTTTGTAACTGGGACATAGAAGAGGCAGCAGTGCACGATCTTTGTGTTAGCACAGCCATTTATATTTCACTGAGAAGGATGAGAAATTAAATATTTCTTCTTTCAGTGCAGAAAAGACAAACTCCCCAAACCAAATCAACAATCTGTGGCACCAACCACGCCACACTTAATGCGGGTTTAGGAGAACTGTGAGCAGGTGCTGATCCAGTGGTGCTCCATTAACAGAGCTGTAGAGCATTGCTGCTGGAAAGGTGTTTGTGAAGTGTATCCTGACATGACTTTGAAAGCTCTTAGCTAACGTGGACAAATGTCAGTAATCCAGAGCAGCAGAAGCAAGTGAGAAAGGGCAAAAGGCCATGCAATATTTATTTTCCAAATGGGGACCCTTTGGATTTGGATGGTTTGTGTTAGCATTGTGAGAACATGTGTGGGTTGTAAGCATTTGACAGAGTAGGTGAGGAGAGGTAGCACTTTAATCCTGTGACTCTTGTAGTTGGTTTGGAAGTGGGTATTTGTTGTCTGCTTGTACTTGCTTCTGGCAGCTCTGACTGGTATTGGCTGGGCAGGCCTTACAACAAAGAGGGATTCCAGAGCTGAATTCCTGTGCAGAGATAATTTGGAATTTGCTCCACAAGAAGCCTGCCAAAGCCTATAGCAGCATGGCAAGGGATCATGATCTTTGTGGACCTGGAGCTCGTGGGTGTCAGGTAGGCAGCACAGCAGAGTGGTTTGGACAGCAGCTTTGGTCCAGGAGTCTTGGGAAGGGAAGGTGAAAGAAAAGACTGTAAACTGCTGGGGGCCAGACAGGGAGACAGTGCCTGATGAGAGAGAAGAGCAGAATGGAGTGACCAGTGCAAACACTGTCCTTCCCTTCAGGATTGGAAGTCTTGCATCTAGACGTGTAAGGCTGTGGATTCTATGGTTCACCTTGGAGTGTGAAGTCTTTCCATGTGATTGCTGGTAATGTTTCTTTATTCCTTGGTAAATGCCAGTCATTTCTTGCAGGATAGACAGACAAGGTGATTTGAATCCAGCTTTAAGTGTCTTCAGTTCATCATCAAAAAAACCCCACTCATATCTTTTTTTTCTTTTTTTTTTTGCCCCTGGTATCTTTCTTCTGAACGTCTTATTCTCAGCTTTCTGCCACTATTTCTGTGGAATAATATCTCTGCTGTTAGGCTCTGTGCCAGTTCAGCCAGTGCAGACTGCTTTACTCCTTTGAATTCATTGTTTTATTTACTTGGTTTCAAGTATTCTTTTTTTCTGGTTTTAGGGCTGTTTTTTTAGAAAATTGCGAAGAAGGTAAACCTGTAAACCTTATGATAAGTTCTGGAATAAGGTTTTCTTTTGATCTGTCTGCCAGGCAGGCAGATATTTTGATCAAATCTAGTATCAATTTTTCAGGCATACATTAGAGTTCCCTTCTGAAAAATATTTCTTTGGTTATCAAATTTCTTCACTGAGGAAATTGCTTCAGTGAGAAGTCTCTGAAGAATTTATTTTTGCTGTTTAATTCAAACTACCTCTAAAACTCTTGGGAGTTTTATTGATTGATTGTAAAAGTGTAAAGGCCTTGAAATAATTTTTGCTAGTGTTTTAACAAACCTAGTTAAATGCCTTTCATTGCATGTATTGCAATATTTTTATACCCTCCTGTCATTCTGCCACAGCAATTCCATGGCTCTGCTTCTAGGTCTGTGTTGACATTCCCCATTGTGCAGCTTCCAGACAAAGCTGTTCTGACAAGCAGGACAGAGCATGGTAGCAAAACTCTCATTCCCTCTGTTCACGGCTGTGATCAGGGTGCAACATCCTCGAGTGCTGTGCTCTTGTGCCAGGGCCTGCAGAGAGGCTTTAAACTGTGAGAGCAGCCAAAGTCTGTGCCCCAGCAGCATCCCTGCCATAAATGTGCTCAGCTGTGATTTCTCTGCTGACTTTGGATATGGCATGTGGAATTTGTCCTTTGAGTAACCTGGCTTTTAGGTTTCTCCTCAGAGTTCAGAGTTATCAGCTTGATTGCCACCATGTATTATTACATGAAAACATTTTAAAATCTGGTTAGAGTAAGCATTATCAGGCAGGGAAAACTAAGATCTGGAGTGTTGAACGTCCCTAAAGTGACAATTTGTGAAGCATTTACTGTGTTTTTAAAATTAACAGTCAACTGCTGATCTTTTAGGCAGAATAAGTTTCTCACCATCCACACCAAAGGCAGAGCTGGGGCTGCCCATGGCTGCTACAGTGTCCCTGAGAGAAAGGGACCTCCCCTTAATGCCAGCATCTTGAACTGGAGCTGAAGACCTGGTCCTCTGCTTCCCCAAAAGTTTACAGAGGTGCTCATCTTCCACCTCATGGATGCAGCTGGTGGTGTGGCTCTTGTCCTCACTGCAGTGTGGGCTTCTTCCTCTTCAGATGTCTGGGTCAAGCTGGAGGTGTGAGTCATTGCATTGCCCCAGGACACAGAGGGTTCATCTTCCACCCCCGGGCACAGCTGGATGTGCAGGTCACAGCCTGGGCCTCTGCACCCTCCCTCCCAGGGCAGGGAGCTGGGCTTCTGCCTCCCACAGGGCTCAGGGACACTCGGAGTAATCCATCAGTTTCTCAAGTGTGACAAGCTCTGTGTGACTGGGAGAAACTCCTGCTCACTTTTGCTCCTCTGACCTTTCACCATAGGTGTTAAGGTGAAAATCAGTTCCAAAGTGAAGATAATGTCAGAGAGTGACTAATGGCTGTGGACTTGTTCTGATTGTAAAAAACTGCAGTTTAGGCAGGCTTTAACAACCCTACACCATATTTTTCAGCTTGTGTTTGTTTGTTCACGAGGTATGTTTTGTCAGCTTTGAAGAGCCACATCTCCAATTTTGTTTTACATATACAAGAATTCAACAGGATGGTAAATGGTCTATAGGCTTATTTGTGCCCAGGTATTTCAGATATTTTTAGAAATATTGGCAAATATTTCTAAATATTTGCGTCATACTCAGAATGTGTCATTTATACCATAGTGGTGAACTGCAGAATTTTCTGGGAAAAAAATCTTCTAAAAACTACCAGCATAATTCCCCTCACTGCAAATTCTGTAACCGTGACCCTCTGGGGTCACTTGTGCTATTAAAAGTTTCAGTTCAGAATATACAAGGGCAAAATAGAGAAGTCCAGAGATATGGCAGTGTACACCTGAATGATGCATGAAAATGCCAGGCTTATTGATTACATCATCCTGCAGGCGATTCAGAGCTTCCACAAACCCAGCTTGTGTTCTGTGCTCTTCTATCTAGGACTGCCATACTCCTGTAATTTGCTTTTTACCTGGACCTGCCCTATACAAGGCTGTATTGGAAAACAAACTTTGAAATTATGTCCTTAAACTAGCAAATCAGTGTGTTATTTTGGGGGGAGTTTAAAAACATTCATATTCTCTCTTTATTTTAACATATGAAAAACTCCTCTACAGTGCTTTGGGCTCTGTTTGGGTTTAGTTGGGCTAGTTGGTCTCAGGAGAAGTTAACACACATGAACACTGTTATTCTGTAAAACTAAAATGCAGCTTATAGAAATTGGAGTTTATAGCTTTATGCTGTAAGTAATTTCCCTGTGGTCACAATCAAGCCATGTTTTTTAAAAGTAGCTTATTTGGTTAACTTATCACAAGTGTATTTTATTCTGCAGTTTATACTTTCTAAACAATAAAATACCATTCAGACACTTAAATCCTGAAAAACACAGTAGTGTTATCAGGCCCTCTTTGGAGGTGCTACATGATGGGTTTTAACAGGAAATATTCTACAGATAGGGGTTTTTTTGTGCTGCTTATCATGCTCTGAGCAACTTCTTTGAACCAGCTGGTTCAGTCACTGTCCTCACTGCACTCATTTCACCAACATTTCTTTTTCTGCTGCTTTTAAGGCCCTGTTTCTCTATAGTATTATAAAAAAAAATTAACTGTAATATTAGGTACCCAGTTGCACTGATGGAAATGGGTTATTTTCCAATAATACATAACTGACGTGGAAAATATAAAAGATAGTGGAAATTGTGAGGCATGATAGAAGCACCACTCATTTTGCCATACTTTGGTGGGGAGGATATATATATATATATCCAAGTTTTACAACCTAAGAATTACTCAGACTCAGTGCAACTGAAACAGAAAAGATGAATAATCAAGCAATCTTTGTCTAATACTAATCTAATACTAGCTCAATTTTTAAAGAATACAAATGCTGATTGGTCAGCAGGTGATTTAATTTCTCCTCCTTAAGTATGTGAAAGTGTTTGTTGCAAATGAAGCTCCAGCTCGCTTTGCTGTGGGAGGCTCTTTTGTGAGATATTCGAGATTAAAACAAACCTATATGTTCTAGTAACACAAAGGAACGTTTTTCTTTGAAACCTGTGGGTGGATAAAATTCTTTGTTGAAGTTTTTAAAAACCTCTCTGCAGGCCGTGTGGAGAATTGCCACATGCTTCTCATAGATTCCAAATTTCTGCCATAGCAAGTCCCACTGGTTTCAACCACAGGCTCTTTTGTTTTCTGTACTCGCCTTTGTAACCCTCAGCAAGTGGAGGCAATGCCAGAAGTCCTGGAAAACAAGAGCAAGCCAGGCCTACACTGCTGCATTCCTCTGCAATGGTAGGCCACCGTGTGGGTTTTGTTTCAGCTCCTCATTGTAAGCCAGAGGCGCAGAAAGCCAAGCACCCAACTCTGTGAAAACATGCAGAGTGCAAGGCAGTTTCTGCAATCAAGTAGATTGGTTTTAATTACAATCTGAAGGTCAAAAATTGTTCTCGCTCAGGGATACTTTCAGCTTTTTTGAATGCCTCTTTTTACTTGCAGGTTTCTTTTCTTTGCCTGTCCTCACAAGCAAACAATACCTTCACACACCCACAAGGCTTGTAAGAGTCCTGAGCCACTTCTCTTTCATAGTCATAGAATCATTGAAGTTGGAAAAGACCTCAAAGATTGAGTCCCACCTTTGATTGAACATCACCAGGTCAACTAAACCACAGCACTGAGTGCCATGTTCAGCCATTCCTTGAACACTTCCAGGAATAGTGACTCCATCACTTCCCTGGGCAGCCCGATTCAATGCTTAATCACTGGTAATTTCTTACGAAGGTGTACCACTGAATTGCCAAAATACATACATAGCCCATTAAAAAAAACAAAGAAGAGAAAATTAAGTACCATGCAGTGACAGATGATGTGTAACTTAGGCCTCCCAGCTAATTTCTTGCATATTGAATCTGATATGACTTATACAGTAGGTTTAAGAAAAAGAAAGGTCTGTTGCACCCCTGGTTTTAAGCCTCAGCATCATCAGTAAGAGGAGAGCACACAGAGTTGGTATGCAGCTGCTGCTCCAATTCCTATGGTTTGAAACGCCTTGCTGACTGGTTTGCTTTCATCTTTCTTTGACACGGGCAGAACGAACTGGCTCAATTTCTTCAGCAAGAACACAGAGGAGTGTTTTATGTTCTTAAAGGCATAAATAATACAGGGTGTACAGATCTGGGGAAGGTATGATGTTCTTTTTCCTCCATCAAGTCTGAAAGCTGGCTCCTGGAGTGCAGCCCCTCACAGTGGGTGATGGGATGTTAACGCATTTCAGCCGGCAGTAACCACACATGCTTCCCATTAATATCCAGGCTTTGGGCACGGACTGTGGGTTATTGCTGCACACACTTGGAAGTGTTTTCACGTCTCTGACATGCAGATGCTAGGAGCTGTGTGTGCCTTAGTGAAAGTACAGAAAAGCTTTTCCAGCAAGAAGACTCCTTATATATCAAAAATCTCTGACTCAGACGGTACTGCTGCTTTTTACACACTGATACCATAAAATGTAATGCCTTCAGCAGAGTGTTAATGCTGAACATCAGCTGTAATGAATATACAGCTTATTTTTAATTTCTAATTTTTATTTTGTAGTCATTTCACAGCACCAACCCTCTCAAATCATGAAGCTGTCAGCAGAACTAAAAATTATGTGCTGTTTGCTGATTCACAAAATAAGATTTAGGCGTGTTTATCATAGAGTGCCACCATTCCAGCTAGATGTCACCTAGTCATTGATTGGTTGCATTATGGTTTTACTGGGTAAGTTAAGTCAGTATAGTTACCCTCCCAAAAAAGACACCACATCAACAATTCCCCACAGTGCCAGTATCACCTTACAGGGATCTTTCTCCCAAAAAATGGCTTTACTGCAGAGCAATGCTTAAGGGATGTGTTTGTCATGAAACTGGTACTCTTGTGAACAAGCAGTGGTTCACAGTTATATATTAAACACTTTGGGATGATGAAGTCTAGCAGAATGAAGGGGAAAGAAAAAAAATCAGGCTATTGATTATCCTACTGAACTTGCAAAATTCATACTACTTATTGTTTATCACTTCGTAATCCAACACGACTTTTATAGACAGAATAAGTGTGTATTGACTTCTATGCTGTCTTCATCATCTGGCTTTTAAGCATTGCCACTCTGCAATGAAAGATGCAAACTTAAGAAAGCAGATGATATTTGCTGTTGAAGGACATCATTTACTGATTGCATTGCATATGATTTTACAACTCGCCTTGGTATAAATATGGCCTTTAAAGAGTTGCTGCCATGTTGAAGGAAGTGTATTTATTTTAACCAGATTCTGTGGGTCCAGTACTGCTTGTACAAACTATACATACACTGGGCCCACGATTAAAATCTTAAAGTCTTTTCTTGTCCCCCCTAAACAGGAGGTTGAGGATTTTGATTATCCTTATGCAGATCACCAGTGACTGTTTGTGTTACTGAATGCTTCTGGGAGATCACCTCCCTCACACCGGCCGCCCTCGCCATGAACGACTTCACAGGTTTATTTTCCCAGCTCTGCTTCCTGAGCTCTGAGAATTCCCTCTCTGGTAGCTGAGGGAGGTGCAGAAAGTGGTACATCTCAGGCTGGTGGCAAGGCTGGCTGGCTGGTGCACTGAGGGAACTGAGAAGAAACTGAGTCAAGTCAACTCAAAACTTATCTCAGTCAAAAGAACAGCACTGCTGTTGGAAGCACCTTTGGCAGCCAGCAAGTTTTCATTGACTGGCCTTTTGGGAAGAAGGTTGCTAGTCATTTCAGGAGAGATTTTACTCTGTCTTTTAGCTAGCAAAATAGGTAATACTTGTGAATGGGTGCCAAGGTATGTCAAATGTTTGAGGGTTTGGGGGGTTTTTTTTGATGTTTTGGATAGTATCAGAAATAAAGTGAGAAGAATCATACTTATCTTTTCATACTGTAGTAGTTAGTGTCTGAAAGAATTTACATTCTCCTATGCAATTTTCAGTTTTTTCCTTACAGCATAATTTTATGCTAAAAAGTACATATTCCTGTTTCCTATATTCCTATTTCCTACAAAGTCTACCTGAGTGAATGCAGTACTTTTCTCTGAAATATGAGCATAAATAATACAGCTGGAATGTCAACTGCAAAGACAGGTGATTCCATAACAGGATGTGAAGTACATTCTCCCCTTCTCCTTCTAAGTTTTTGTGTTTTCATGTGAGCTCTGCTGTAAGGCCAAACTCTGCTACCTCTGAAGCAGGAGAGGACCAGGGAGGGCTTGGAGAAATGAGATCTTTCATGAGTCTGAAAGAAACTGTGCCAAGACTTGGGTATTAGCAGAGGTCTAGCAATTAATAGATCCTATTTAACCTATTAATTTTCAGTCTGGCATCAGCTCTTAAGGGGCATAAGACTTGCTGCAGAGAACAGCTAAGAACTGGTATTCCACAAGGTACCAGGGATTCAGGAAAATGAGGATTTGTCAGGCACTTCTTGTGAAGTGTTAAGTGGAACTTTCATTCACCCAGTGCCACAATGTAGTCTAAATACCTAAACCTATGTTGTGCCTGTACCAACAGTGGTGCAATAACTTTCAGCAGGCTCAGCCACTGATCCTTATTGACTCAAGATATGGTATAGAACTAAACTTGGTCTTTTTTCAGATTTAGTTCAATAGAAGTAAATACTGGACCAGGTGAGTTTTTTCACCTTTTACTGTATTTTTAGTACTAAGTTTTATTGTAAGGAAAGTTATGCCACAGCAGACCCCTTATTCACTGCTTCAGCATATCAGTGTAGAAATGTGCTCAGCTCACCAGTGGAATAGAAACACCCTCACAAATGTTTTATTGTAGTATAGTAAGAGCTTTATATGCTGTAAAATGTCTAATGAAAGAAGTGAGGGAGGGAAGTCAAAGGAGTGCATGTTATGCTTAGCAGGTGGCTTCTCGTTTTTGTGGTTATTTTGTCTACAGCTTGGTTAGCCCATAGAAAAAGCCAAATTTCTTGTGCCGAAAAATTTAATTCCTTCAGTTATGCTGAAGCTAAAGAGAAAATTTGCCTTTGAGTGGAATTTCTTTTCCTGAAAGTGATAAGCTTTGGCAAGGAGGGAGGGAGGAGAGCAAGCTGTAATGGAAGTGATCTCTTGGCTAAGTCCAGTAGGAGTGTTGAGCTCATGTGAATCTGTGTCATGAGATCCATGGGCACTTCTCTCTGAATTCACTCTGCTAGAAAATGGGGAGAATGTTTGTGTAAAGGTGCTAAATGCACCAGCGCATCTGTTCTGGTTGTGTTCAGAGCTATGACCAAGTGTTTGTTTCACAATTATACTGCATGCCATCCATTTCAAACAGAAATATTTGTCCAAAATTGATTCCCAACTGTTTGACAAGCATCAGACAAATCCAGTAATTAGGTCTGTGAATTGAAATGTCTGATGGCATGTTGCCTTCTAACCATATTAGAGAAGTTAGGCTAAGAGCCATTTTTTGTCTGCAGTGTCTTAGCATAATGAGGATGAATCAAGCTTTTGCAGTTCAGATTTAACAATGCAGACATAATTCTTTCCTCTGTCTCCTCAAATACTTCTGTGGTGAAGCCTAATGGCTGTGGACATGCTGTTCTGCTGTGGGCTGTGCTGCAGTAAAAGTCCAAACCAGGAGCTGCATAGTTGTGAAATTATCTCAGCACAGAGTTGGAACCCAGATAATCTCAGCTGCATCATGTGTGTGGTGGTGATGGATATTTTTTCTCTGGCCTTTTATTCTTTCAAGTGCCTGATATTACCACAAGTATTATTAGAAGCCACATGTTCCAAAATAGTGGTCTCAGCATCTTAAACAATGCAAGGCAACCTATTACATTTGCTATAGCTTACCAGAGATCTTGAAATCTGAGCTGTGAGAAAGTTGATTAATTTCTAGGTGTTACGTTTTGTTGTTCAAGTGACTAAACATAGATGAATCAATACAAAAAGTCAGAAGTTTTAACCAATATTTTATTGTCAGCATTTCAGTAAAAATACTGAAATAAACTTAACTCAGAATTGAGGACTATACTGCATTGTATTTCACTATCTAGTTGACATTTATAGAAAAGAGAGGACCTAAAAATTAGAAAAGGGCAAATACAGATTATATTTCATTTACTGAAAAACAGTGCTTTATATATGTAGATGACTTTAGCTAAAATGAAAAGTTGATTTAGAAATTCAGTAATTTCCATCTTCATACCCTGAGAAAAGAAGGCTGAGAAAAAGGAAGTAAGTATAATCAATCACAGTAGCCTGTAGTTAGGATAAAGTGTATTAAGTATTCAGTGTTACAAAGTTGATTAATGTACTTTCTGGCATTTGTAAATTTTGTAAATAATTAATACTTAATTCTTAAGATTTCATACAAATATTTAAGCTGCTGTGATATGTAATCAATATTTGCAGTATGCTGTGACTGTTGATCTAAGCCTCTCTTGAGAACCCAAAGTAAGGTAATGCACTTCAGCTTTTATCAGCTTCATATTCCTCATTTGTTTTACACCATTTGTAGAGGGAGCAGCAGTAGGAATGTGAGAGGAATTACAAGTATCTGCAAGAGAGCAAGACTGGAAAGGAGTAGGAGGAGATGAAAAACTTGTGATCTTTTTTAAAAGTCTTAGCTTAACAACATCCTTCCAGGCTGTCCTCCGTATGGAAGAAGACTACAGACTGCTGTGCACACAAGGAGGGACTGTGATAGAGCAGCCATTCCAAGTAACCCTGAGAAGGATATTTGTATCCGAGGTCTCTCCACTGGAAATTGTCCTTTGCATAGAGCAAATTTCTGTGGCTGTTGAGAGGAGTTGTTTGAAGCGCTGGGCTGAGAGGTCCCAGCCAATTAGCACCTTTGGGAAAAGGGTTATTTTCATTCTCAAGAAATGGGATAAACTATCAGCGTCTAATCAAGCACCAAGGCCACAGTAGTTTTGAAAATACTTATATGGGACCTAACTCCTATTAAGGACAATGAAGGATTGGATTTATTATTGTCTCATTGAAAGCACCTTTGGACTTTCTCTTTGGTTTCATTAACAGACTGCTAGGAATTTTTTGTCCATCTATATTCCTCTTTTTGAAGTCACTTGGAGTCTCGTTCCCTCCAGCTGTTTTTGGGCTAATGTGAGGAGGTGCTTTTCTTGTGCTCTCATTTGTGCAGCTCTCAAGGACCACATGCACTTACATATAAATAGAAGACACTTCCATAGCCTTCTGGTTAATGCCTATGGCAATGCATCCTGCTGTAGTTTCATTTTACAAGGATTAGCAAAAAAGTGGCTAAGGTATCTTCCTCCCTGGGCAGCTTTCTCTTGTAAAAGTGATATGGTACAGGTTGTGTGCTCTATTTTAAGAAAGCTTCATCTTCCAAAGAAAAACAACTTTAAAAAATAGTAGCCATATACAGCATTTACAATAGGTTTTAACAAGAGTCTAAATTTTTGTTTTTAAATGAACAAATAAGCATACATTTATATAGTCCATTAATTCTGGATGTCCTTAGGACATTATTAAAGTGATCTGTCTCTCCAAATGCACCGGAAGACTTTGATTAGTTAGTAACAATATTAACAGTATTTCTCTTACGTGTTTTTATATATTAGAGAAGACATAAGCGTGAAGAAAATTTAGAGGCAAAATTAAATGTGTGCTCTCACTGCTGAAATAAAGCCCCCAGAAAGATTTATACTTCATAGCTCACTGCATATGCATTGGGAGAAGCTACTTTTGTGGCACAAATGCCCTTCTTTGTTGCTTACCAATACCCGTATTCAGTGGCACAAAGAACAACTGTTGTAAAAAATATTAGTATGCAGATGCTCTGGTGTTTTGTTAATGCATTTAATTAAATACAATAACTCTTTTGTTTGCTTTTCTTTTTCTGACCTTGAATGCATTTGTATTATGGTATAGAACCTAGGCTTAAAGTTGCTGTTTAAAATGTTTTGCAGTTTCAGAATGTGTCACACGTCCAAGTTAGTTACTTCTCTTTTGTTCTATTAAGAAAGTCATTTGGGTATGTTAGTAGTTTCTAATGAGTTTGAGAGCACCTTTTCAGGAAAACTCAAATTCCAAAGTTGCCAGCAAGTATTTTCACCACTAATGAGGTCTTCAGTGACAGTTTGGCACTGGTTGAATAATTGTATTCCTGAGAGACTTTCAGATGTTTTAACCTAAGAAATTTTTCTTGAACATTTGCTAGCTAGTTTTCACAAAAGAAATTTAAAAGTTGCACAGCAAAACTGCACTCTATGTTTTTATATGAAAAACTGTATCAGGCTGATTATAAGCAATTGTAACCTATGCACAGGTTTTGCAGAAGCCGTCCATTACTGTCTCGTGTTGTTACCCATACAATTATTTCAGAATTATTCTCAGCCTGAGAAGAGGTTTCTTTAGTGGCCTGTGGATGGGTGAAACCATATGAAATGACTGTGTCAAGTCTAAAATTGCTCTGCTGAATCAGCAAAGTACTTGAGCCCAGAGTACTTTGAAAGGACAGCAGTATTTGCCAGATCCTATCCCTCCCATGGCAACAAGGACCAGATCAAATTAGGATGTAAAAAGGTAATTAGGAGACCCTTAAGGTAACACATGACTAACTTGTTTTTTGAGTTTCTGAGCCCTCTTAACTCCAAAAGACATTTCTGACACAGAGTGTGTGGGAGGTGTCTGTGCTGAAGGTTGCTCCTCAAGCAATGACCTACTAATAGTCTTTTGGTGTTCCTTGGAGAGAAGTCGTATTCTTCAGTGGGTGCAGTTTCCTGTAGAACAGTAGGAGTCGTGGTATAGACAATAAAAACCTCCATTAATCTTTTTGTCACTGATAGAAGGAGCTACTACAGGTAGGGAAGGGCTAAGTGTGCTGCAGCTGATGCTTCTCAGATACTTTACTGGGTGCATCAGAACACAACTGTGGAGAAGGCAGCAGGCATTTCACTTACCACAGGGGTCTGTTTTGGCACCTTTCTTGGCTAAAAAAAAAGTTTGTCAGTTGCTGTTCTTGTCACTTCTCACAAGCACTAAATACAAACTGGACAGTTTGGCTTTAGGCCTTCAGCATCAGTGCTAGGACATTGTACCCGGAGTGCTAGGATCATCATACATGGACAAAAACTGTCATGAGAGGCCAAGCAGAAATTGCAGCTTAGTGCTCTCTTTTTAGAAGTGAGGACAATTTCAATAGTGGGGCAAAAAACCCCTTCCCCTCACTGTGCTTGTTTGATCCATTTTGTAGTTACAGCGAGGGATTGCAAATGAGGCCATAAGCTCTGACATTGTGGAGAGGGAATGGGCACTTGTGAAAGCACAGATCTGCAATGTCAGTGTAATTTTTTCCCCCCTTTTTGGACAAAGATGGCATAATTAGAGTTCCTGTCCTCGAGGGAAAGTACAGGAATTCTGATTACATGCTGAAAGCCTCCTCATCCCCAAGCCTTCCATGTAAATAAAGTTAGTTTCAGTTATGCTTCAAGTCATCTATCAATCTATCTATAAATGTGTTAAAAAAAACCCAAAAAACAAAAAACCCCCAAAACCTACACACACCCCCCACCAAAAAATCACCTAGAACTACTGCAGATTTGTGTGAGAACATCATTCTGGTTTCAGTTCCAAGATAACTTAATGTTCTTTAAGGCTGGAAGAGAACATAGTTTCATTACAACTGCACATATTATGGGTTTTGTATGAAATGAGCATCTCAAGGCAAGGGAAAGAAAGCAGCATTGTTCCAGGGCTGTTTTTCACAGGCCTGTATTCATATCTCATCCTTGTTGTTTGCAGGAGAGGCAGATGTGAACCAGAACAATGGGACCTCCACGAAGAGCCCAGCGGTGACAGACTCCAAAGGCACAGCAGACCCGAAGAATGCCTGGCCTGAGGCCAACCCAGCTGACAGGACTGGTCGCCCCCACTTGATCCGCCTCTTTTCCCGAGATGCCCCAGGAAGAGAAGACAACACCTTCAAAGATCGGCCCTCAGAGTCAGACGAGCTACAGACCATCCAAGAGGACAGTGCAGCAGCTTCGGAGAATTCGGATTTGATGGCTTCACAAAAACGCTCCTCTTTCCGGCACGGATCAAAACTGGCATCTGCGAGCACTATAGACCATGCCAGACATGGATCCCCACGGCACAGAGACTCGGGTATACTTGACTCGCTGGGCAGATTCTTTGGAGGTGAAAGGCACGTTCCCCGGCGGGGCTCGGGCAAGGTGAGCTCTGAGGAATAGAGAACTGCAAGGCCACAGCAAAATACAGTACAATTAAAGAGGAAGGGTGGGTCTGAAAGAAAGGTCTCACTGCTATAGGGCAAGAGTTGACCTAGCCAGCAGGATGGTACTTGTAATATAATGCTTGGCTTTAAACTGAAAATGGCAACAACAGAAAAAAGCAAAGATCTGGGAAACAAGAGGAGCTACTCTGGGTAGTAACACGGAGTATTAGAAATCCAGGGGGCTCTAGAAACATTACTGAGAGGAATTTTTATGAGCATTTAATGTCGTGTGTTGTATGCATTTCTATGCTGCGCCATTTAGAGAAAATTCAGTCTGCTTTTGTGTGTTGTTCTTAAATATTTGCAAAAGGGAGCTGGATGAGAGCACTAAATGCAAGATGATCTCTACGTATCTTGGCACTAACTGAGGGACAAACTTGGAAATAGATGTTAGAAAAGGAATTGTGGCCAAATTCTCAGCCTGCTTATGCAAGAGTATGTTTAAGGTCAGTTGACAGCATTGCCAGGGAGATGGCTTGACAGATATTATCCTGAATCCCAGGTGTACAAAATAATCCAGCTGCTTTATTCTGACAAGAAGTTGAGATTTATTCCAAGCATTTCATATTTGAAATTGCATAACAAGCCATTTCTACACTATCAATTCAAAACCAAGGCATTGATGAAAGGCTGTTAAATTCTTCCCTTTCCCAGGATACCCGCCTCCTCTGATAAATTATGCAGCTGGCATATTAGTTCACAATTATTCAAGTGGCAAAGCTTAAGATGTTTTCATTGTACCTTTTGCCATGTAAATAAGTGGCGTCTTGTGTTTGTGTGTCCACACACTACATAAGCATTCGAATGGAACTGCTGTGGGGCTGTAAAACTTTACTTTTAGCTGAATTTGTTGTAGTTGCTCAAGTTGTGTGTCGCAAAAAGCAGCATTCATAGTTGCTGGCGGGGCCCAAATTTTTGAAAATCCTTTGACAACCTTTGAGGTCTGTTCAGTGTTCCAGCCTGGGATCTGTGCTGTCTCTCAGTACTGCACTGGGACAGGACACAAACTGTCCTGTGGTGTAAAAGTGGTGGTGGTCCCACAGCTGTGGCTGTCAGTGTCCTTCAGAGCTCCACACCTGGAAGCACAATGTGTAACAGCCCTTCCTTGGAGAGCTGTTGTAATGTAGAGACCACTAGATGAGAAATACTCTAGAAACTTAAAACCACAAGCTTCTCACATTTGGTGGGCAGTACTAAGCAAGCTGGGTGTTTTCATCTTTTTATTTCTCACCTTTACCAACTGGGGCCTGTAATGCTATTGACAAAGATTTAGCAGCCAGGCAGTTTTTTCTGTAGTACCATTTTCGTGTGTAATGTTCCTGTGTGCAATGTTCATAAATGCAACAAGCAGTTGCTGTGAGCATGAAGAAAACCTTTTTTCTTACAGTTACTGGAAATAACAGAGACTGTTCCCAGCTGCTGTTTTCTGGAACCTGGTTGGCCAGCTCAACTCTTGCTGTTTTGTTAATGTACTGTGTTACTTGATGAAAAGTAGTGTATGAAATGTTCTTTGTACACCAAGGCGACAATACCAAAAAGTTAGATTCTGCATACAAAATATACAGAGATATGTGCATTCCTGCTTGGCAATAAATCAAACCAATCAACTCAGTTTTTAGGAGTGATGACTAAAAAATGTCTGCAAGTTGTACAAAGTCTGTATTTTATCCTTTGGTGCGAACATGATTGTAATGATTCTCTATAGATTTTGATGTAATTATGTGTGAGAGGACAGGAGATCATCTCTTTTATCTCTGCTGTAAAATGCTATTTTGAAGAACTTGAATGTCTGCAAAACAGAACAGATTTATGGACAATTCTGACTTTTTTTACCAAGCAGAAGTAGTTGTTTGGGATTTTTTCCCTTAAGAAGGACTACTTATAATGTTACGGAGTCCTGATTTGCAGATCTGAGCTGGAAGCACAGAAAAGTTGAATTATTTTGGCAAAAGTCTGTCACATTAGGACTACCAGTGCCAAAGCATCTCTAGCACTCTTCCACACAATGAAAATATTGATGTACATCCTAGGAAACGTTCCTAGGAGGCTCTCTTGTGGGAGGGCTTCAGTGTGGAAAGTGTTGAGCAAGTGGCGCAGACATTCATTTCAACGATTATTTATTTAGCCTCTGAAGCAATGCCTTTTGGTTTCTTGTATCAAGAAAGGCTTGTGGTGTCATTTATTTATACAAGTGTAGACAGAGGAAATCTAGATGGCTCATTTGTGCTTAAACCCTAAATAGTTGTTGCCATTTGCTGAATTTTGTAGAGGATCACTGATAGATGATGAAGGTGTTCATGGACCAGCTGAAATAGAATGAAGTCCCTCACGGTTTTCCAGGCTTCACTAAGTAAACAGGTCTTTGGTAAATAGGATACCACTAAAAGCACCTTAAAGGATGAATTTCAAAGGCTTGGAAAGTTCCTAGAGCTGCACTGTTTATTTGCTTGCACTTTTTTCTTTCTTTTCTTTGAAGCATTTCAAAGCAATTCTGCTGCTGCCTTTCTTGTAGTCTTCCTTTTTCAGCCAGCCCTTGCCTCTGTGGGAGCATCTCAACTACCCACACCAGCAAGCACTGGAATGCAAAGACAACACTTGCTCTTTGTACAGATTTGGGGCTGACATTCAAGGAAAACACATTATAAATTCTTTGTGGAGGCATTTTCTTCTTGCATCCATAGCTGAGAAATACATTAATGAATAATATTCACTATTGTGTCCAGAAAGGTGGGGTAGGAACAATGCTGGTACTGTTTCATGGCCTCCTTTCTTCATGTGGAGCAGGTTCTCCCCTGCTTTGCAATTCTGAAGTTAAATTGCATGGGAGTTCCATGGAAGTTGTTAAAAATAGAAATACTGGAATGTACAGAAATAGTCCTTTTCCTCTAAGGGGCAGCAATTGCATTTGCTATTTTTCCCCCAATCCTATTGAGATTTTGGACAGCTGAAACTCAATCAAAACCAGCTTGAATTTTGTACTTTTAAGAAAAGCTTTCATGGTAGAATATTTGAAACAAAACTGATGTTGTGCACAGCTCAAATTTAATAATATTAAAAAATAATTTAAAATGGTGACAGAAAGAAACTGTGGTGCAGACATTTTAAATAGCATGCAAGAGAGAGTAGCAGAACAATAATTATTTCCTTTCTAATCTTTACAGAATATTTGTCTAAGCAAGTTTGTTAAAACAATCAAATGTTCTTTGTGCCTCCTAGATTCTGAGCCTGTATTCAACTTCAGTATGTACTGACTGCTGTTTTGTTTCTTTGATGCAATTGTTTATGCTTTTGTAATCCTTTTGTTTATGATTTTATTTCTTTTTCCTACTAAAGTTTGGATTGTGAAACAAGAACTTTTCTGTCCTGGTTTAACGTTTTGCATTAACGTACTAAACTTTAAACTACACTTGTGACATAGATCAAACAAACCAAAATATGTGAGTGACAGTAAACAATAGGTGAGGCAAGATTTAGTAAAAGAGAAATTGATTTAATCTTTCATATTTTGCTTCAGTTTTGTATGCAATCTTGTACCAGACTCCTGTTGCCTGAAGGAAACCTTGCTCCTGTATTTCCTTCCCAATTTCTATGTGTTTGGGTGCAAGAAATATGGAATGTAGACATGGGGCTTCCCCATGCTACAGGGCAGGAGCAGCACTGGGCTGAAGTTCTTCTCAACTTGAGCAGAACCAGGGTTTGGGATCAGCATTTCTGAATCAGCAGTTCCAAACCCACTCCTGAGCTAAGCAGTTGCTCAAGTGGGGATCTACAAAAATGATTGCGATAACCATGCACAGGCAAAAAGTTTAGGAACCACAGTTTTAAATAATGCTGTGGAGGGATAAATTAATCAGAATATTTGTT